>DVPD01000656.1:0-10730 GCA_018237605.1 Apyrrothrix (Melanopyge) sp. n. Burns01
AGATATATGTTTTATTTCATGATTACATAGCCGGCCTAGGCTATCCATTTAAATATATTTTATTGTTGTGTGTTTTTACATTAAATATTACCCACAATTAGTGGGTTAGGATTGCAATATTTAATATAATAGTGCTGTTTGAATACATTGTATACATTTTCACACGTGTCAGAGTGAAAATTTGCGACTGGCGGTTTACTCCTGCGGCTGGGAGAAGGTGCCAAACTTGCAAGTACGAAAGATGTTGCTGTTCATGCTGACCAGGAGCGGCAAGCCCGTCGTGCTCAATACATTCTTTTACCCTCTATGCCTTGAGACGTTTGCTGAGGTAGGATGTTTTATTTAACATATATAACGAATACCGTATATCATTGTTTTCTTATGTAAAGTAAATTACTATTTAAATAATAATTACATTGACTGAGTTTTGCACGTGTCACACTTCGCTATATTTTTTACTAATGGACAGACGTATCAAAAAAGATGTAAATCCGAATTTAACAAGCTTGGTTCCTTCTTAAAAGGGACGTAACTGTGGTCATGAAAGGGTTGGAAATATAAACAAAGCATAAATTACAAAACTGACACGAACCTTCAACACTTTCAGGCGGCATTATTAAGATTGATGCTACTTGGAATTTATATATTTTAATTAATGACCATATTTTAATTACGTTACGGTGATCAACTCAAATTTCTATTTCATACTTAATAAGGTTTATGTTAATAAGAGAATTTTGTAATAATATGAACAACGTATTTATGACGAGATATACTTATATATAATAAAGCAAATGCTACACTTGTGTGAGTGGTGAGTCTTCTAATATTGTGCGAGGCCAGAGCGTCCTGTGACTGTTCACGATGATGTGTCACGTTTACCGGTTTATCAGGTTATGTAATAAACACAACGTAATGCATGTTACTTTTTTTTCAGATGACTCGCCAATCTTACGCCATCTACAACATTATGGTCGCTGCTTGGACTTAGATTAAATACAAATAAAACATTAAGTTTTTATTCAACTTTACTTACTATTTTGCACATGGATAACAAAAAGATACGCACATTATAATAGGCGACAAACGCTTTACCAATGACATAATTGCGAAAAAAGTCGGATGTTCATATACAGTGATCTTCTGGCAACTGTGTTTGAAGACGGATTATGTGCGAAAAAAGTCGGATGTTCATATACAGTGATCTTCTGGCAACTGTGTTTGAAGACGGCTTGTTTCGCTGTTAATATATTTAGTCGTTAATAGCACGTTATATTCTCATGTAATAATAAATACCATGAAATTGACAAAATATGAGATTGCACGTTATTTTCTTATGTAATAACATCAGGCAGTTGTGAATATTTATAATGAAGCAAATAAATTGCGCCCCAAATTGAACTTAGTGTTTTTTTACTAATATATGTATCTATTTCATTTGGATCTTCCCGTTAATTCCACGCGGCGTTCAAAACATTGAAAATCGCATACGATTGGTGGTAGACCTGAAAGTAATGTTTCCTACACGTTTATTTTCAGCTTCATTTAATAATTGAAATTAATTTAGAGATATATGTTGCAATGTGGTAAAAGAAATGTTTGGTTAACAAATATATTCATAATTTCTATGTAACGAAGCTAGCCATCGGTCACAAAAGTTTGACATCAAAAACTAATCGCTAGTACTGTCCTTAACATAGACTGATAACTTACCTTTAACCACCCTGTTCTGACAAAGTTCGGAAACCTAGTGGAAGTAAAATACTTTTATAGTATTTAAGTCTAAAGTTAGTTTACTGCCTCGTTAGTCGTGTTAGTTGCAAGCGCGACTGCCGTTCGAGAGGTCCTGGGTTCAAATCCCAGATCGAATGCTATTGGATTTTGCCAACTTAGATTTTCTAGTAGTGTGTTAGATTTGCGTCCGCTGTATGGCAAGAGACTCACCACCTGTTCCATAATTTACCATAATTCCTAGACCTAGACGTACCTGGTGAAACGTGGGAGTGTACTACGCTCCAATGCCTGTCTCTTCGGGGATTAACCACTTTAAATCAAGTAATGCTCCTTCCCATTTGGGACTTCCGTGAAAAGCCAAGTTGTACTAACATTCTACGTTTGTTTACTTACATCGGTCAAAGCATCGAGCGAGACTGTCCCGAACATGGAACGAATAGCGACCGGACGCTCAGCTCGAGATAGAATGATGAGCAACGTAGTTCGAAATTCCTTATATTGGTCTAAGTGTGCTTCCCACCCACACATGTATCCCGCAATACGCACATTTTCTCCCTAGTAATGTTAAGGACAAATAAATTTATTAAGCAACGATACTTCTATTTTGGCGGCCCCAATGTATCAGTTTTAAGATTTAGTTTGACTCCTTATCTTACCATATCCATAAGTATGTCACTGTAATAGCAGGGAATGCTGCTCAGTGTGATGCCACCAACCAGGACTGATATAAACTCGATTCTTAGCTCGCCATTGTGAAACGACTGTAACATCAACAAATAAATGGTTATATATTTGGGGCTTAACTTAATTTGTTACAGGTTCTCTACTAATCGCAATAAATTCATCCGCAAAGTATTACAATAAATATAAATTGAAAGATAATTACCTCAATAACTTGATAAAGTGATATGGGTAGAATTATAATAGTGCCTTTAAATGTCAGCTCGTATAAAATTTTGAAGCTCTCCTTAATACGATCGATGAAGCTTAAAATAAAGGCGTTATTAATATGATCGGCTGTTCGTTTTATTATACACATACATTTCTATAAGTAAAATGATACCTGTATATTTTATGCAAGTCTCTCACTATGTTGTTGAGGTTTTCAAGCGACGATTTCTCTGACTTGTCCCTATTAAAGATATTCATGAGCTTATTTTTCACGAGTTCCAACTGACCACATCCGTGAAGCATCAAAACGGGTCCTAATGGCGCCATAGCGATGTACATTGTCATGGCGTACAAGTCGTAAAATAAAAATAAAGCGAATAGAAATATGTAAACTGACGGCTCGTTTTTCACGTCCTCTATTGGTCTAGGATATGTTAGATCGTAGAGGTGAACCAACTTAAATTCGCCTTGAATCGAATAGTAAATCATTAGAAACAAGGCCTTCACTAGAAATAGGCTAGCAACTCTAACACTTATCATTAACCAGAGCATCACCACCTTTCTCCCTCTTTTTGCGTAATTAAGTACTATTCCGTATTCGTTAAGATCCAAATTCTTAGCGATTTCATAATCAAACGTCATTTCGTCCATCAAACCCTTCAGAAGATCTTGATAACGTACCATAACACAATATTTAAATGTTACGACATAGAAAACGACACTTAAAATTCCATTTGCACACGCTTGAGTGAAATCTCTGTTCTTGAGATCGTGGAAGATAGTGCTGTAAATAAGAAGACAAAGAATCAAGAAGAATACGCCGTGCATAACAAAGAACTGGCACGTCCACTTCCTATCTTTAGGTATATCTGGGTGAGATCTGTTTGCTCTCATTCCGAATATCATAATTTTAAATAGTCTGTCAAAGTTTATATCTGAGCTATTGTCTGCCATTGTAACAATGAAAAGGATTTTCCTGTTATGACAACCGACAAAAAGAAAATACGACATTAGTAACAAAGCAGTGGGTGTTATGCCTTTGATTATATACCGGCTAAAAAGACAAAGAATAACGGCGATTATTTAACTTTATGCCTAGGCGATGTAATGGTTTCAAAAGTATAGTGGTACATAACATCACTCAAATTCATAAGTTAATCCGAATGTTTTACGTTATATTGCTTTGACCTATATGTGGATACTGTATATCATTACGTATGTAACAAAATGGAACATGACGCCTGTAATCCCCGAAGAGGCAAGCAGAGGAGTCTAGTGTACTCCCACCTCTCACCAGTTACGTTTACGTGCCACCATGAAATAGGTGGTGAACCTATTGCCACACACCGGACACAAATCCAGACTCCGTGCCACTACTAGAGATTCTAGTAAGGAAAATCCAATGGTACCCGACCCGGGATTTGAACCCAGGACCTCTCGATCGGCATTCGCGCTTGCTACCAACACGATCAACGAGATAGGTATTACAGATATATATTATTTTATATTGGATTTTTATAAAAATTAGAATTTCTAGTAGTGGCTCGTAGTCTGGATTTGTGCACGGTGTATAGTTATATGTAATAGATACACCACTTATTCCATATTGGGATGTAAACGTAATTGGTGAAACATGGGAGTGTACTACACTCCTCTGCCTACCTCTTCGGGGGTTACAGGCGTGATGTTACGTTATTTATCTATTTGTTTTTATTCGGTCAAACCTGACAAAAAATCTTGTATGTAATATGTGTTTTTAAAATATAATTGAAAACTTACAACGGTCAAAATGGTTTGGAAATATATTTAGGATTCGTTTTACTACCAACAAGTAATCAACCGACTACCACGAAACTGTGAAGTGGTTGCGATTAAGTTCACCCTCTACGACGTTTATATTCTATGTATTTCTCGCTGATAGTTATACCTCACATGAGTAAAACACTGACAGTATTTTCTATCTATAATCAAGATGGGTGTAATTTGCGGTGGAACGACAAAGCATTCGTTCCTGAGGTTTGTAATAACGATTTAAATAATGATGTGCGAGTATAGAAAATTAGCCACTTTGAAAATGCCCCCAAGTATTATTATTCCATTCAAACTCATCAGCGGATTTGTATGAAAATATGAAATTCAAGGGACGATTTACATTCAACATTATGAAACGTAAAAGAGATATGTGTGTAATTTACAATATTGACATATTTTAATCACTACGTATTATATTTCTTGGCAAGCTCTCAACATTAATGGCGATTAAAAGTTTACAGTTATACATTTAAAATCAAGAATAAAAAAAAAATTAAGAACCTTCATTTATTTGCTACTACGGAAGATCGCTAAAAGCTTACATTATAAGTTTTTAAGGTAAAATAAATATACTTTAAAAATAAATCAACCAACAATAGTTAAGAAAACATTAATTCTAGAAGACTTATTTGACAAAGAAAATTAATCTTCAACATTAATGTTCTTGGTCAAATAACTCTTTTTTTTCTTATCAGAATTTTTCTTATTTTTTAAACACATTTGCCTAACAATAACCACTAGAAATGCCGACATAGGGCTGCACAACGTAAAATTCTACGGTAAAATTGTGATTTTCAACAATTTGAAGCTTGTCTTCCGTGATGCTAGACAAGAGAACAAAAACTGTTTTGAATAATTGTTTCATAAACCAACAACGATAATTAAGAGAGTGATAAATGAACGAAAGTAAATGTCCAAACGACAAAGAAGTTAAAAACAAGCCCCATGATTCTTGAGATTTGAGGAATTTCGGATGTCTGTGGTTCGAAATGGGAATTTTATAGATTTTCTTTTTATTATCGCTATGAAATAGGACGTTGGAGGTAAACATTGGAGGGAATTTTTATAAACCGGCTGAATATCCATAGTATAATAATTCGATTTCTGCTACTCAATTATTTTTGTGATTATCTTTTCAATCTAAAAATTATCTGCACTGAAGTCATATTAAAGGACATTTTGCAAGTATTCGTATGTGTTTGATGACATAGTTCAACTGTATTTGTCTTTATAACGTGTACAATGTGTTCCGCAACCCTTTGTTCATAAAATACGGGAATATGTTAGCGATATGTATCACAAGCGTATCTTCTTTGATGTTAAATAAACACAAGTTTACTTAAATGAGAGAATGTTATGCTTAGAGAACGGGGCAACAATCGTGTTACGTTTAACGAGAATTCTGTTTCTCTTGCTACCTCTGCTTAATGGAAAATATATCACGGACCGTAATGTTAGCATAACTATAATGTTGTTTTTAATTGAATGTATATTTTATATGAGTAAAATATCTTTTGAGGAAGTTTTCAATAACAGAAATCTCTGAATATGTCCTAATTTCACTCGGATACTGATACATTATTAATTTAACAACAATAATCTTACTAACAACTTATACTAATTAGACTGATCCTAGCAGTTTTATTTCTGCAGTCCTAATGGAGGTAATAAACACATTTTCAATTCATCCTAAAGTAAAAGATTATTGTTATCACGACCCAAAAGAAGAATAACTTGCTAGAATATATCGGTTTCGAAATTTGTATAACGATCCGTATTTGACATGAGCAAAATATAAACTATCGAATAATGTATTAAACTCAAGCGATTCTCAGCCCGAATACACTTTAATATTTTCTCTCTGCACTGGGCAGGTACTGTTCAACAGCGTTACTTCTCATTATCGGAAAAATCGTTCCCACTGTCTCCACTTGACTTTCGATCGATTGTCTTCGTTTCTTTGAAAATTCAACTGCGACAAATATTTTCCGTAATAGTTGTTCGATCACGAAATCATTTAGTGATTGAACGGTCGATTTTGATTGCACAATTTCTTATTATTTCTCTTGTATTGCGAATTGTTCTTGTACTCTATTGTATTAACTTGTTTCATTCATAAAGTACTAGTCATAAAATTTTACCGGCATTTCATCTACTTATCCTAATACGTTACTTTTTTAATTTTAAAAATTGCAAGTCTTCTTAATGTCAATTTTAACAATAAATCCATTACCTCTTTAATTTTTCATCCAACGTTTTTAATTCAGTACAGATTGATTGATTGAACGATGGATAAAATATGTACAGATTGATTGTTTGTATATCAAAGACAACTTCGGTTGGATAAGTCAACGTAATCTAGAAATAAATTCTACACATAAATGTACAATCATATATTGCATTGCATTTACCTTTCCTATCTGACCAAAGCATACGCAGGATTCTATGCGCATATAATCAACTGAAGTAGCATAAACAAGGACGATGTTCAGCGATGACTTCGAAAATAAAAGCAATGAGTGGCCGGAGGTTATTTTCTTTTAAGTAAACTCAATTAATTCATAAATAGTCAATCTGAGGAAGTTCGTCGTGAATAGAGTTCGTGGAGTTCATAAAATTAACGACGATCTGTACCCGCGTGATGTTGCCCGGCGAGAGAGATAGGGAAGTTCCTACAATCAGTCGCGGTCAATGTTGCCTTCATTCCTTTTACGACGTGTCGTAAACTGTGATACTTTCAGGCACTGAATAAATTTTCGCTGATGCTTTATATTGGGTGTAATTTCGTTAGCTTAACCTCAAATGGATAGTACAAAATAACATTTGCTTTAGCCGGGCCAATAGAAAAAAACCGAGCTTTTTAAGTAATACATAGTGTAAGACAGTATCTTTTGGGGTCTAGTCTTTGGGTAGTGAAATATCGGAAATAACTGAATTGAAATTGAGTTTATTTCATTCGAATTATGTCCTACCTATAAGTTATTGCAAGGCATAAAAGAACATGAAGAAATATTTTCCCAAAATTATATTAAATTTTTCTTTGGAGAAATACTAAGTAATACTAAGAAAGAGAAATAATAAATAATAGTAAGAAAGTAATAATATAATAATAATAAGTAACTAATAGTAAGAAATACTAAGAAGGCAGTTTTAGTCAAAGAAAGGTATTTAATTCTTTATTTGAGAATGGTTTACAGTATGAAAACTTTTCGAACATGAATCTGGTATGTAAATGATCGTAAGCGGTGTAGTAATTTGCACATCAGTTAAACATGGAGTGCGACGCGCGCAGAAAAATATTTGTGCAAGGGTGGACGTAGGCAGGGTTATATTTGATGCGGTAAACGGGACGTGTACGCATACGAAATTAGCCAACTGTGTTTTGTGCATGCTAACAAATGGTTTTTAACTGTACAAATGTTTGCAAATGACTAGTTAAATGATGATGTTGAAAAATTTTATAAAAATCTTCAAAAGGTCTCAATAAGAAATATCGTAACATCACGCCTGTAATCCCCGAAGAGGTAGGTAGAGTGTAGTACGTTCCCATGTTTCACCAGTTACGTTTTCGTCCCACAATCGAATAGGTGGTGAGTTTATTGCCATGCACCGCGCACAAATCCAGACTCCGAGCAACTAGTAGAAACTCCATTTTTTAGAAAAATCCAATAGTACTCGACCCGGGATTTGAAACCAGGACCTCTCGATCGACAGACCCTCCTGCGACCAATACGACCAACGAGGGAGTCAAATGTTTCCAAATGATTTATTTAAATGATGATGTTTAAAAAATTCTATGAAAATCTTGAAAAGGTTTCAATAAGAAATAAAATGTTACTATGTAAATTTCACTGATGAGCTTTTTAACATTAAATGATACATAAATAAATTCTTTTCTCATTTTTCTCATTGTGAAATGTGATTGGGAGTACATGATTATTCATTCAATATGACATATTTCCAATCCTTTAATCAGAATGACATCGTAAAAGTATAGTAATAATCTGAATTTTATGGCGAATGGAAAAGGTCCCCTAAAAGGTTTGGATTTACAGCGAAAACATAAAATTATATGAGTTTAGTTTATCTATGTATTGAATGAAGGAGAAAGAAGGAGAAGAAAACCCCATACCCGTTGGGAAGACGAAATAAAAAGAGTCGCTGGCTCAAACTGGGGGCACGGGATCGAGAGAGATGGGCATCTTTGGAGGAGGCCTTCACCCAATCTGGGGACCCTATTTAAATTACACTGAAATAAAAGATTAATGTATGTAAAATTTGTAAGATGGTCAAATAAAGGCTTTTTATTTATTTATTATACTATTTCATTCAAAACATGGAACCTATGAATTGCTAAGCGAGCGGCAAAGGCCCTACACTGATAGTTTCACTATGCTATCTATCTTATTTAAATCTGTGGAATAAGTACTTAAGTTTGTAATATCGGTGCTTAGCTTCAATATGTGTTCAAAGTGCAATACCGCCTTTGAGGCTAATTCGACTTGATGCATCTCTTCACAGAGCAAATACCTCTAGAGAGGTGTACTGTAGATTTTATGCACACTGGCACAGTGTAAGCAATACCAGAGGCAGCAAGTTTGTTTTGCTGTACCTACAAAAAAACAAATTTAGCTATCTCATTAGTAGCCGCGCTTATTTAATTACCATAGAGTAACAAACCTAAGGAGGATGGAGTAAAAGTTTTGTGTTTATATGCAAAAAGAAAGAAGGATCTAGAAAATTCGAATCCCCTATAGAGCTAGTAACGTTTAGAGCTACTTCTTTTAGTTCAGCATGTGCAAGCTCCGTTACCCAAAAAGAGCAAGTTATTTATGGAAATTCTTCTAACCCGCCGAAATTCCACCGCTTACAAAGTTTAAAATCAGCGTATAACCGTTTTACAGAAACGTGTTTTGCGCGGAGCAGTAGCGTATGCAGAGAATACGGAAAGCGGTTTTGGAGTTGGGTAAATACCATTACAGTGTCCGCCACTGGAAGCACTAATTTGTAAAATGACAGACACACACAAGATTTTCCCAATCCATGAGGAACCCCCGTGGAACCAGCTACAAGCAGGTTTCCTTCTATTTGAGGTCACAGAGAAACAATGATTAAATCGAATGTTAAGATTTCAGCGGATTACTATGCGTCTGTTAGTGTCTAGTATTCAAATAATGATTTATTTTCTTATGTTTTTCTAGATCAAACGTAAAGCAAAATATCACGCAAAATTGTGTTCACTTGGAGATTTTTTATAACGTTCTTTAGTGCGATGCGATTTCTGCCAACTCCCACTTCGCCAGCGTGGTTGAATATGGCCTTAAAATGTTTAATATCAGAGCATGTTATAGACAGTGGAATTAAAAAAAGCCAAAAACACAGGAACGTTAAAATTGGCTATAGATGATGACTTCTTCGGTAAAATAAACAAAAGATTGACTTTCCTACCGGGAAATAGAAGTAAATATAGCTAGGATAGTGAAAATCAATCGCACGTAGCTATGAAATGTTCAGTAAAGTATACCAACATTGGATGAGAATGTGTTCGTGCGGTGCAAATTGGATCTGTTTGCCAGTTGACCCGTTCCCAGCATCTTAGCCGTTTGCTTAGCCGGACCATTCGGACACGTCTCCCGAATCTTTACTTAAAGGAAATAAAGGAACTTTACATTTCCTGTTTGTTCTAATTGTTTTCTATTCTAAGTTAATGTCATAAATAAATATCATATTGTTTTATATTTTAATGTTATTATATTTTTGCACGTAACGTATTCTTTTAGAATAATGTATGGCTTTTACATTCATATATTATATTATACGGGTTATGATATTTAGAAATACAAGTACACGCAGACAAATCGCTTCAGTAAATAGACGTAATAATACCTATACATACATAACGCTTTACAAAAAGAACCAAAGCAAAGAACGTAATGCTATTAAACTCATAAAAAGTTTTCATGTTTTTAATAAATATTGGAAGTAGTTTTAATATATTTAGAATTCAATATTGGCTCAGGATAGTTTGGGGTGAACCCCCATTTGCACAGAGTATGAGCTCTCTAGATGCTACCCCTAGAGACAATGTACACCTAATATTAATATTTGTAAATGCAATAAAGGCTGTTGAAAATATCATAATATTCAGTAAATTCATATTTGACTGCCTCGTTGGTCGTGTTGGTTGCAAGCGCAACCACAGATTGAGAGGTCCTGGGTTCAAATCCCGGGTCGAGTACTATTAGATTTTTCTAAAATTGGAATTTCTAGTAGTGGCTCGGAGTCTGGATTTA
>DVPD01000657.1:0-10729 GCA_018237605.1 Apyrrothrix (Melanopyge) sp. n. Burns01
ATGATTAAGACCAGGGTTTCTCAAACTTATTGTTCCACGTACCCTTATTAGACTTTAAGGACCACAGCGAACCCCTTTAAAAATACTGACCATAGATAGGCAATTTATTAAAAAATAATACAAAAAATCTATAGATAAACATGTTAATTAAGCATTAGAATCTAATACTAAACATTTATATTATTACAGTTAATATAAGTAGGTACTTAAATAATTAATCCGGCTAAAGTCCGCTGTCATAGTGGACGTTTTGGTTCACGCGTCACGGTGCCCGCTGACGGGTACCTACGAGTACGTTAACGTGATGGGTGGGCTTGTTTTTCGTCACAAATGGAGTCGATTCTGGAAGCAATTTTGCCCAACTTCAGTCTTAATTCATATTGAGCGTTACATTCGATTCCTGTATTTTGTCTTTATCATGACCAGGTGAGTTATTTAGTCGCCCGTGCGCCGTCCACGTACGCACAAGACAGCTTAGCCACCGCCATTGCCTAAATTTTATCGTGTACCCACTATGACCCAAGGGCGTACCCCCAGGGGTACGCGTACCCCACTTTGAGAAACCCTGATTAAGATAATTTCGTATGCATATCGCAAATTTTTAATGCACACAAGGTATTATTATAATCTAAACATTGGTTAAAGCAATAAAGTGCGATATCAGCAACAAGCAAGTTGACATATAAACGTAACATCACGCTTGTAATCCCGGACGAGGGGGACAGAGGAGTGTAGTACATTCCTACGTTTCACAAGTTCCGTTTACGTACCTCCATGGAATACGGGGTGTGCCTATTGCCATAATACACCGGGCAACAATCCAAAACCCGACCCACTACTAGAAATGTTAACTAGAAGTTCTTGTTAGAGAAATCCAATAGTACCCGACCCGGGATTTGAACCCAGGATTGCTCGTTCACTATCACTCGTCCAACGAGGTAGTCAAGTTGTCATTTAAACTTTAATTTTTATTTAAATTCATATTCATTTCGTAAGAAACCATTTCATATTGCAGTAATTAACTTATTCGGGAAAATCCAAAATAACCCACGTGAGTTAACTGGATACACATTCAATAAACTTTAAAATGTCTATGCATGAGAAAGATATGGCACCCGTTCGGTTGTGACTGAAACCTTACACAGGATGTAACCGCGAATAGACTGACGTACACTGTTCATGGACGTGATTTTCGTCACGTGACTGTAATTCTTTAATAGGATTATCCTTAGTAAACATATTGTACCATGTAACCGTGTTATAAATATAAAAAAAAATTTTTTTCTTTTCGTTTCAGGCGGTGACTACAATCGAGATGGCGAGGCTTGCAGTGTACGCCTGCCTTCTAGCACTATCCCTCCTGCACGCTCCCGCGCTGGCTGCTATCTGCCCCGATAGCTGCGTCTGCGGTACCACGAGAGACGGCCTCCACCGCGCCACCTGCAGCAACCTCGTCGAGCTCTACAAATACAGCCTCCGTCAAAAACACCATAACATAAACATTCTCGATCTGTCTCATAACAATATCACCAAAGTCAGCCATGAACTGGATAGGCTAACAGAACTTGTAACCTTGGACTTATCGACCAACGGAATTACAGATATAAACAAATTTTTAAACAACGCTAGGAAACTAGTTCATCTGAATCTAGCCAATAATAGGATTGCGAAGCTCTCGCTAACACATCTGCCAACAAGTGTTAGTTCCTTAGATTTAACTAACAATCTGTTACGCGATGTGCCTGCTAATTTAGGCCACTTGATCAGTTTGGAACATTTGGAGCTAGATGGCAATCCGCTTGACTGTTCATGTGAGAACATGGTCGCACGTGACCGTTTATTAGCTGCCAATGTCCACATCGATTATGCTAAATGCGAAACGCCAGTTAGATTCAAGAATCGCTCATGGTTAGAATTGAAAACTAAAGATATATGTAAAGCTTCCAAAATGGAAATTAATTACTTAGATATGATGATGGGGGACCAACCTGTCGATGCAGTTCGAATTGGTGAAGAAACTACTGCCTTGAAATCTATGCCGCTATTATCTAATAGTGATTTAGGGGAAGGTAATGTAATACGTAGTGCTGATCAAAATGAGGATGATGACAGCTTACAATTTATGAAGGTAGGTCATTACACTACATCGGTGCCTTTAATAGAAGGGTCTGGGGATGCGGAAAGCACAACCATGAGTGATATTTTAGAACCAGCATATGAACGAAAAGTATATAAGCATATATTAGCACAAGAAGACGCCATTCCTGCAGAAGATATTGTATATACTACCGAAGACGGCTTAGAAGGTTCTGGTGAAGGGTCCGGATTTATTTATCGTAGTGGAGATGAATACGAAGAGCAAACGGAGACATTTATAGAAACCACTACGCCAGTATACGAAGAACTCAATCCAGGGCCTGTTACAAAACTTTTCGAGGATGATTACAACGATACTACTTCTGAATTTCCCATGCCCAAACCTCCATCTATTTACCAAGGTGGACCTGACTGGCACAGCAAAACGGAGCCTGTCATTGTAACTGAAAAAGCAGTAACACAAGAAGCAACAAGGGACACCACCGTATCTGAACAGATTCGGGTCACACAGGCCTCCGAAGTTTTAGGAGAGAAAACATCTGATGACGGAAAAGTAACCCACAAAACGGGTACTTATATTTGTATAGCATTGATCGTCGTTCTTCTGGTAGGATTGATAGGGTTTGCGATTATAAAGGGACAAATGAGAAAGCGTCGAGATAGACGGCTTTTGAGGCAACAGAAACGAGACGTAGAAAAGGCATCTAAGGAAATGGTAGATATGAATAAATCATTATTAGGTAAACCAGCCTTGTCCGATGCTCCATCGGATAGAGTTGTTAACGGAAAATACGAATTAGTACCTACACATGAAAGTCATCAAAAGAAAAGCGAAAATGGTCTGGGGAATGGAGTAAAGAAAAACGATGATAAAGTTGTAAGAACCGATAGCCCTAGAGATACAAACCAAAATAAACGGAGTTCAATAGACAATAATTTAGCTGAAGACAATGAACTACCACTACAAGAGACTTCATTTGAATCAGATCCCGCTTCACCTGAATCTAGAAAAGACCGCCATTCCTTGTCAAGTGAAGACATATTTGTACCTGCGCATGATGATGAACCACCTAGACTTAATGGGAATGCCGATTCAGATGTATCTCAACCACTAATCAATGGGGATCAAGCTACTGATTCGGACTTTTTATCACCATCCCGCGAATATGTTCCTGTGTATTCACCTGACATGGGCAGGGTGCGAATCAAAATGTCGGAGACCCCAAAACCGAAAACCCCAGTACTAGTCACACGGAGTAGGTCGAACGCCGGCGACATTATAATTACACCAACAGTTGACGCAAACGTACGCAAATCAACTACTTGAGAATCATTTAAAATCGGAAATGACAAAAAAAAACTGTATAAATCAGTGTCAAACAGCAAACACTTCACTACTGGCAAAATTCTGTGATTATTCTGTGTGCATATCTTGGGAAAACTGTTTTAAATGTGGATATGAAAATGACTGTGTATTACGTGCTGCCAAAGTGTGTTTGTAGTCGACAGTGCCTCTATTATATAAACTTGTTAGTGGTATATTATATTTATGAAAGTATATTGCACGATAGGAAAAAATACATATTTTTATACGTGTAAAAATGTTGCCATGTTCATTGTAGATGTAAAATTTTTGTTATAAATGATTTTTTCATATTTTGGTAACTCATGTTATACTGTCATGCGGTCATACAACGCATGTGGTAACATTTCACTTTGGTTTTCAATAATGGTTGTGTACTTACTTTATCGTCAACAAATACACCTTGTACAATTATATACGTCAATGAATGGATCTATTTTGATTGTAAACTTGGAAGTAATGTCTCCTCGCGATATTCTATTTGGAAGACGCGTTCTTTCATGGTCTATCCGTAAGTTCCTTTTAAGGTAATAATTTTATTGATTTTAGTATTTAAGAATGTGATACCATTTATTTTAAGTAATTGATGCTATTATTTTATGTATGTTAATATGTAATGGTGTTCAATTTTATCATCAATATGAATTTTATTTAAACAATAATCTATTTCATAATTAGAATTTTTTCATTACTTTATATAACTGCGCTTTTAATGATTTACTATTTTTATTGTCAGCAATAATAATTTAATCGAAACTGTAGTTTTAATTAAACGAACCACAATATATAATTAAGCAGGAACAAACTGAGAACAATAAAAATATATTTCGAATATAAGGAGTTTTATAGATCGATGTAATTTTATTATAAAACATTATGATATAAAACGTTGATTGAAAGTTTTTGTATTTTTAATTTTCCCAAAAAAAACAATCTTATCCTAGCTTGTGAGGAAGTCCGAATAAATAGAATCACCTGTTTTTTATGGACCTATTAAAAGTACACCTAGCACATAACATTTTTCAGCAGCCTCCATTAATTTATTGTTCTAGTCGACACAACAATACAAGATAAATCTTATATATTTAAAACATCCTAATAAGTTTTGACAATAGCCGCATTAATACAGTTATGGAGTAATTTGTTTTTATGGTCTTCAGTATTTAATCTTAATACAGTTCTAATATTTTATCATCGAAGTTGTTTTAATCGAGAAGATTTATTAATTAATAAAAGGGCTTACCTCGTCGTCGTCTATTGTTAAAAGATATGTAGTCATTATGACTATACAGATGGTACAAATTTAATAAATGGCCAGTTTTCCTCATACACTTGCATATCGTTTTCGTTTTGTTTCATTATGAACTTATTTTGTATTATTCATCATTGTTTATTTACTGGTTATTCAGAAAGTCTTTTTTTATTACTTACTAAATCTTGTTTGTGTCTTAGCTCGCTTTTCCGCCATGAAACTTATCTTAACGTCATACCCCCAATCTTTAGTTACCACTATGTATTTCGACAAAATTGAACCAATTTTGGCACCATTAGGAAAATAAGATAATATTAAAAACAATCGTTTTTAGATTGATATCTTATTCTTTACTATTATTCGTAAGAATGGAAAAGAATGTCAAATGTGCAGAGTTTTTGTTGTTACGTAGGCACTATTTTAACTTTTTTTTATTTAGCTACATATGTATAGGCTCGCGTTTGATTGCTAACCCACCTGATGGAAAGCGGGATATTATGTTATTTAAACACATTTATGAAAACGCATTGGTTTCAAGATTTAAGAAAATATATAATATGATATTAAAAGTAACAAAATTACATGTACTTGATAAAAAAGTGATGTTAAATTTTCCTATTTTTTTTTTATCTACAACAGAAAAGTAATGTTCACAATATTACCAATGGGCTTTATCTACTATCGCCATCTCTTAGATGCTTTTCGTATTACGAGTACTGGTTCGTTATAGTATACTGGAAATTGTTTAGAAACAAGTGTAGAGATGGCGCTGTTTGACACTTATGTAAAATGTATAATGTAACTATAGCATTTGATTAAAATATGTGCAATGAAAAGTGAAGCCAAATATGATACCCTATAAATTATTTAGCAGTTAAAAATGAAGTTTAGGAGTAAATAGGCATTATTCGTCCAATACGAGAGTCAGTCATTAAATAATTTTACTTTCTATTATCAATAGGACGATCTGTACCTAGTAAGGTTCTAAATATGTATTTATTAAAAAGAAAGTACACTTTTTAAATATATATGTATATCGCATAAAGTAAATATGACATCGACAACCTAAACAAAACTTATTATATCTAACGAATTAAACAAATTTTATTATTGTTTGGCTAACTTTAACTTACTATTGAGGTAAATCCAGAAAATACTAATATAAAACACATAAATATGAAAATTTATATAGCACTATTCATTCATGCACAAAACTATGTATAATAATTTAAAAAAAATTATAATGATAATGATAGGACAATCTTAACTAAAAGTCACTTTCTCTAGGCTCATTATCGTCACTAGAATAGCGCCTTTGTCTAGGACGTAACGGTCTCATTGTTTCTGGTTCCACATCTACAGTCACGCTATCACTTACACCGCCGTACTCGGACATTCGGCGCCGTCGTACTCCTGGGGACTGATCTAACTCTGCAATTTCATGACTCCCATATCTACCTGATCTGCGTCGACGGCGTCTCCTTGTGTCGTCACTTGAAACCTCCGTAAGCTCTAAGTCATCTACTACTCTTATATCACCATTCCTTTCAGTTTCTTCCAACAAATCACCACTCGACTTTGTTTTCCTACGTCCCCTTCTTCTTTTCGACTTCCCAGTGCCCGTCTCGCATAGAGAATGACACGATGTATTTAACTTTGGCATGGAGAGAGCTTCATCATAGGTGGGTGGGGCTATCAAGTCGCGAGGATCGGGCGTGTTGCATAATGCTTCTTGTTCTGCGCGTATTCTTAATTGTCTCAATCTGTCTCTAGCTTCCTCTATTTGTCTCTCCCGTTCTCGTTGTATAGCTACTATCCGACGGTTCATTGATTTTCTTATGGTGTTAACTAATATAATACACAAAGCTAATCCCACTATCATGATAACTAAAAACCATATTAAACCGTCAGCATTCGCCACCTTATCGCCAGGATTCCACGTAAAATAGCAGGCTTCCAACCACGTTTGCCCCATTACGTTATTGGGACTGTTACATATCAAATTGTAAGATTCCTCTTTTTTGTTAGGTTCTAGGGTTACAAATTCGTAAAAATCAAACATGTTCGGATCAGTACAGTCGCATCGCCACATATTATCGTTTAAATCGAGTCTCTCTATGTATGCATTTGAATCGAAGTAAGATTTGCTCCATATGTTCGTAAACCGATTTCCAATTACCCCTAGTCCAGTCAATCGTGGCAGCATGAAGAATGTTAGATTGCTTACTGAGCTTATCCTATTGTAGTTCAAGTTCAAATATTTTAATGTGTTTGATGAAATACTATCAGGGATGTGGGATATAAGATTACGCGATAGATCCAAATCCACTAAAGATTGCATTCCTTCTAAAGAGTCTTTACCCATTAAGTTAACTTCACAAGAACTCATATCTAATATTGACAATGATAGTGATTTCAAATGGCCTACTCTTGTTATATAATTCCTCGCGAGATTAATTCGTGTCAGCATTGGCATTTCAAGTAAAGTGTCTTCCGGTACTAGAGCTATTTCATTCCATGATAAGTCTAAATGTTTTATCATGTTAAGTCCTCGGAATGTATCGCTTTTAAGAGATCCAATATTATTGTAAGATAGATCTAAGTATTCTAATTTAGAATTATTAATAAATTCATTGCTTCGCAAGTATCTAATCATGTTATGATTTATTACAGCTTTCCTTAGATTCGAAAACCCTTGAAGACTCGGTTGAAATACGTTACAGTATGATATGTCCAAATATCTTAATGAACTGGAGTACAGAGTATTCGATGAGGACGATATTTCTAATCTATAATTGTGAGACATCTTCAAATATACCAATGCCGGCAAGTAAGACAATTCGTTGTAGTTTATATGGCTTAGTTGACAATTACTAACGTACAAGCTCTTGAGTGTTGGCGATATAAGGTTTTGTATCTTTACTAGGGGATTGTTGTTTAGTTTCAACATTTTAATACTGACTAGACCGCTCAGTGGTGATCTTCCATGAATAGAATCAATTTCGCAATTTTCCAAGATCAACGATTCAAGAGAATGACTTAATAAAAGTTCTTGATTTGCTAAATTGCCCAATGTCCGTAAACGATTATAAGAAACGTCTAAAACTTTAATGTTGTTCGTTGGCTGCAGGAAATCATTGGGATTGAGGCTCAACCAAGCTTCAAAATGGTTTCTAGATAAATTAAGCACTTCCAATGCGGTGAGATTTTGCAAGGCATCTTTCGGTATTTCGCTCAATAGATTTGAGCTTAAGTCTAATGATATTAAATTGTAGAATCTGCCTAGATTTTTTGGAAAAGTAGATATTTCATTGTTCGAAATGTTGAGCTTCGTCACCTGGAAATAAATGAAGGAATATATTTTTAAAATGCATTTATGATTTTATTTTATTACATAATAAAATTTATAAACAAATAATTTACGACGTGAACTAAACTTGAGCGAAAATAGATATTATTTAACAGTGCAAACATTCTAAACACATCTAGTTGGAACATCATTTTCATTATTGAATGTTCTGTGAGTATCTATATATTTACAGGATTAAATTTTGTATGTTACTCGGGGCAGTTTGATTAGTTTAGGATTTATCCGAGCTCATAGTTCATGAGCAACCACCGACTCTTTGCTGAAACTAGTCAACCTGTCCCGAGAAGACATACATGAGTCAATCCGGTTCACAATTGGATCATCAATTTAATATTTGGTTATAGCTTTGACTGTTACAAATAGTGATATAACTTGTGAAACATTACTTACAGTATGACTGAGCCCATCTGGGACACTAGTGAGTCCTCGGCGGGAACAATCAACGCTAGACCTATCTGCACTACAGGTACATAGGTAACAAACATCGTGCGCACGATCGTCGAAGTCCGAAAACTCTGCATTTATCAACATTAACAGAAGTAGATTGATCGTTCTTAACAGGATCATAACGTCTTCGTATCATTCCTATCTGTGAACAAGGAAACGACATTCCTGATAATTTTATATTTTTTGCATGGCCTTGTTAATTTTGAATTCTTGGGAATATTATGGCCACAGGTACCTCACAAACAAACACTACAAATCTCTACTGAACATCTGCAACCAGTTGGGCAATGGATTTGTGTTTCTGGTCACGTGTAACCTTAGTAGCCCTAAAAGGAGCGCGCTGTCCGTGCTGAGAGCCGAATGAGTAAATAATGAAACATTAGGAGACGCAACAATTTTATCTTCGCTATCAGTTGTTGATAATGCCTCAGGTTATGGAATACCTAAATTTAGGTCGCATTCGCTTACCAGATATGAAAACCGCAACTAAGCTTAAGAACTGTATATTTTACCACGACCTTCAATTAATATTTATTCATTATTTAAAATATTTCACACCATACATTATACATATGCTTCTAGGTATCTAAATGACTAACTGTGAGTAATAAAGATCATTTGCTATCTATTAGTGGGTATTCGGAGGTACTTGTGAACAAGAAAAAATTTTTTTTACACCTGTTCATATTGGCTTCGGACTGTAACATCTCTTAATTGTACTATTCTGTACTTATATTGTATCACAAAATAGATCATTTTGTAGAATTTAATATTGTAATAATATGGAATTAAAAAAAATACTTACTGTGTAAATAAATGAGGCACAACATTGAAAACTTAGTCTTCAGTTTACTTTTTATGTTATGAATCAATTTCAGTCCTTTTATCCTATATATATTTTATCACTTATTTAATACTATGCACAATTTTATTATAAATATTTACACTGCACTTATTAATTGAATGTTTGGTTTGCACATTGTAATAATATAAGTAAAAAGTTATTGGGTAGATGGCTGCTAAAGAGGTATTATTACTGACAAATTAGGGCTTACACCACTATAGTTTAACGTGCGATCGCAACCATGAGATAACATTGTATGAGTCGAATAAAATTCATGTCGCGTTATCATTGATAATGATAACAGTTCTACGAGACCGCTAACGTACTGTTACTACTTTTAATCAAGTGTATTGATCCATTATATAAATGGAAGGAAACTACCTAGTATTGAAAAGAAAATGTTAGCACAATAATAAATTCGTTGAAATTCTACATGAAATATTAATTAAATTAAAATTTGACGAATTTGGTCATTATCAAAATTAAGCCTCACGTTGTCTTACCTGATATATTTGAGATTTTTTTTACTTTGTTGGTTTTGTGGTAATAGCGCCATCTAGTACATTTTAATGACAAATTTAGAATGTTCATCTAAAGTTAAAGATTTTAGTGTTAGTATTCCAATTCATTGAAGATGGCGCTACTTAACTAGTTTATTTAATGATATTGTTCCTTGAAATATAATTCATTTTAAGGACGATGTACCTATGTAGTTCAGGCGTTGCCTCATCTTAGTACACAGTATCGAGTTTTCTTAGGAACCCTTCACCCTTTCGCCCTCGGTTGACTGGAAGAAAATGCTATCAGGCTTTAAGTCCGCCCTTTATATCATAACTATAGATTAACAATGAAGAATAAATAAATAATCAATACTGACAAAATTGCTTAATAATGAATTAAATATTTACCTACATTTCAAATAAATAAATATGCTTATATATGTGCATTAAGAACTTTAGTTTCGTCATTGCCAACAATGTCAAGTGCATATATAGAGCAGGCTTTAACTAAATATTTCAGTTTTACTTATTACGAGACTAAAGATTTCAGAGTATATGCTTTTCTTTAACACAGTTAATAGGAATACTAAAATACACAACGGAGTAGTCACATTATTATTAATTAATTGTACAGTATTTAAGTTCTTTTAAAATTAACGATTAAATTATTAATTTAAGTCAAGTTTTGATTGTTTTCATATTAACGGTGACATTTAAATAAGTAGGTAAATTATGTTAACATTCTCAACATTAAAACAGGTGTCATAAAGGGGACAAATTAAAACACTCGTTTCTTTCTAATCTTAATTACTTATTTCAATATTAAAAACAACAATCTAGCTGAAAATATAACAAT
>DVPD01000658.1:0-10720 GCA_018237605.1 Apyrrothrix (Melanopyge) sp. n. Burns01
GAGATTAGTTCTAAATGTAAAATCTCGTAGTTCATAAGTTTTGTTTGTTAAGCTGTTGGTGTGGTAAAATAAATAAATAAATAAATAAAAAGGGTTGCAGCGCCCAAATCCTTCTTTATTATAGAATGCGTAACATCACGTTTGTAAACCTGCCAGAGGTAGGCAGAGCAGTGTAGTATACTCTCACGTTTCACCAGTTACGTCGACGTTCCATAATGTTTAAAATTCAACTTCAACGTTATCATAGATACTTTCTAACATTTACAACGCTGGGTGTGAACCTGGGACCTGAGCGGTTATACGTGTTCTAAGTTGCCAAGGCTCATCATACCTCATCACAGAAAATCATCTAATACCTTTACCTGAATGATAAGAATTTTGATCGATATAGATCTGTATCTCGATAGACCCCGAGATGAAATGGTACATAATATTTTGGATCCGACCCCACGTCTCGAACCGTTCCTAACAAAATTATCTGATTAGATTCATGTGAACTGGAAGACATCGTTGCTTGGATGTGACGCACGTACTGCGCGCCGGGCGCCAAGACGACACCTGTGTTATCGACGGGCAATGTTACCTCGGCGCCAATACTAAACTCCTTGACTTATTAAGATGATAATGATTATACCTACTTATGTATGTATACCTATGAATTGTCGTAACCATCCGCGAAACAAGCAAATTTTCTATAAGCTCTTCATTGGTGAGATGATTTTAAATTTTAAGAACCAACCAGAAAGCTGCACCTTTCACATTTTGATAAGTACGAGACGTTATGTGATTCATGATTACGACGGACGTTAATTTATCATGATAAATCATTAATTATTATTAGTTTGTTGCGCCATATTCGCTCGAGTGATGTCTGACAAGCGTTTTATTTCAACGATATTGTGCAAATGTACGAGGAAAAGTCGCGCACACATTCGATCTTTGTAGGTGACTCACCACGTACCGCTTGAACTTTTTGATTTTCATATTTCGCGTGTGAGTCATTTCAAGAAGAAAAAAGGGAAAAAATAAATAAGAGGGCAGAGGGAATAAAAGGGGGAAAGCCCTAATTTACCTAATATGCCTTATAAGATCTTCACTCAATATACATTAAATAATTTAATGTCGATGATTGTAACATACCACTATTGACTCGATGGGGATACCTGGTTTCTAAAATATTCTATACCATCATGTAATTTCTAGATACGCAACAAAATTGCGCAATTCCGCCGTTGCGAGTAGGTATTAAAGCATAATGGGTCGGCTGTTTAAAATAAAAAAGAACACAAGAAATAAATGGTATTATTATAAGTTACACTAATTATATGTGTAAACGTAACATCACGCCTGTAATCCCCGGAGTGGTAGGCAGAGCAGTGTAGGTCACTCCCACGTTTAACCAGTTACGTTTACGTCCCGTTATTGAATAGGTGGTGAGCTATTGTCATACACCGGGTACAAGTCCAGACTCCGAGTCACTACTAGAAATTCTAATTATAAGAAACATCCAATAGTACCCAACCCAGGATTTGAACCCGGTAAATCTCTATCGACAGTTCCGTTTGCAACCAACACGACCAACGAGGCACTTAATTATATACATAAAAATAGATAAAAATTCATATGACAAATGAGGAAAAATGTGTACACTGTTGTCTGCAAGTATAAATGGTTTGACACGATTATCACTGACACCCTGAGTGATCATTTGTTGACACACCGCTGCAATGGAATTATGTTCTACTTTTGAACTGACCATGGATCTTTCGAGAATAGAATTTATCAGTGTATGTAAGTACACATGTTGGCGAATCGGATAAACGAAACGGAAGTCACCTCGCGAAGACCCTCCGATAAGAAAGTGTCATTAAATGTGTTTGCATGTGTGCGTTGTATTTTAGTACACATTAGCTATATATAATTATTTTGTTTGCATCGTATATCTCTTACAAGTTCATTGAGTATTTAAACTATTAATGATTTGTCTTAGTTGATATGTTTGAATTTACATTTTGTATTTTTTCTGTCGCACATGTATTTGAGCAATAAGATCCGAAATGTTGCTTTGTGCTTTTATGTACAATGTATTATTTATATTCTAGTATGCAATTATGTGTATTTATTTCATTTTACTGACTAACTGAAAGTCCAACTAAGCAGAGATTCCCAGGTACATTTTGTTGTATGAAACATATATCCCAATATAATTCATTTAAATTGGCCCGCTTCGTTTCTTATTTAGGTTTGATCTTGTGTGATTCAGGACCGTCTCGGGCAGCATACATTTTCAAAGTTCCGTGCCACTGCTAAGTTATGTCATAAAGTCTTTAATATCCCAATATAGAGAAGAAACTCCCTTAAAAGCTCGCCTCTGTCAAACATTTGCGTTAATTATAATCAAGTATGCCTGCAACTATTAAAATAACTTGATTATTCTGTGCAGACATTGCTGTTTTGACAGGGATAGTTAATTTTAGTCATCAACAACATCAACCCTTTTATCGTTCTCCTTTTGGACACGGGGTCCTCTTTCAGGATTATTCTGCAGACTATATTCCGCTACCGCTGGCCGACTTCATGGGTCTTGAAAAACGTTTTGAAGGACTGTTGTACAATTGTTTTCCTTTATTGTTACAAAAAGTAATATTTATTCTTTCAAACGTTACGTCACTAGAAGCGTTAGAACAGTTGACAGAAACTGAATCTTAAGCAGAAAACATTATTTCCTGTTTTCTGGCATATGTTATACTCAGCTGAAGTATTAATTACTTCAATGTCATTTTAACAAGGCCCCGAGGACTCCCCGCTTTGAAATATAAACTCATTTTGAACTGATTTGACCTTTTCTAAATGTTATTTACAGTGTAGAGCGGTGAATATTTGAAGTTTAATTTGTCTACAATATGAATGAAATTTTCCCTCCGAAAGAAATTCTCTTCGCTAACGGCGTTGTTAGAATGAAATATTTCTCATTACTTTTATGCAAATAGGTATAATATAAAAATGTATTACATATACATTTTTATGTGAAGCAAGTAACAAACTGCCGCGCATAGACATCTGCAACCGACCTCGTAAAGAACTGTAGGAATATAGGACTTGGTATACATTATTCCTTGTAATATTCCTTTAAATTAAACTGGATATAATGACCGAAATATATTCGATAGATCTACTACGATACTACTACCCAGCCCTCTGGGTAGGTGGCATCACGATCGGAGAAAAACAAGCCGTCCTCGGCTTCACGTGACGCAATGACGTCCGAAGGTTAGGCGAGGCCTATGTCCATCAGTGGACTTAGGATAGGTTGGTGATGGTGATGATGATGACTACGGTATATTTTATGTACAACATAGAAGACAATTACAGTATTAAGTGAGTATGTATCAGACCGGAGGATCGGACGGAACTAGTTAAGCCAGACGTCTGTCTGTCTGCTTGAAACTGACACGCGCTAAGCCTCGCCAATCCTTGAGTCGATTTATTTTCTTCGTCGTTTCGCTTTATGGGTTTAGAATTAACATTTAGAATACTCAAGCAAAACAAGTTACTATTCCATGCCTGTGATAATTAAGGTACAATTTAGCTGTCAAATATATGTATCGACGATGTTATCTCCTTCAGAAGATCTAGAAATTTAAATGAAAATAAATTAAGAAGAAATGAATGGACGAAGTATGAGTGAATTAATGAATAAAAAGGTTTCAGTATGTACATTTTACGCAGTTTACAGTGTTTCACTGTCGATACTTAGATGATTTATTTGTACGTAAGAAAGAAAAGATTCACGCATATATGAGATACTTACACATGAGATACTTACACATTGTTTATTTAGATACCTAGTTATTTCTCCGTCCGGCCTTATTACATTTGCCTGCCTATCAATAATTTTTTCAACGCATTTGACTGATTGTACCACCGTTTGTTTTCTAACAAAATAGGCTAGTGTTAAGTCGAAACTAATCATCAAATCGATTGGATTGTTGCAGTGGACGAGAAGATATTCTGCTGTCACGGCGGTCTGTCGCCGGACCTGCAGGCGATGGAGCAGATCCGGCGGATCATGCGGCCGACGGACGTGCCCGACCAGGGGCTGCTGTGCGACCTGCTGTGGTCCGACCCGGACAAGGACACCGCCGGCTGGGGCGAGAACGACCGCGGCGTGAGCTTCACCTTCGGCACTGAGGTTCGTTTTTGCAGAGCGTGGCCATTCAATTTGACTGGCTTGTTGCCGCAGTGGTTAGCGAACCTGACTGCTGCGCCGGTGGTAGTGGGTTCGATTCCCACCCAGAATAAATATTTGTGTGATGACCACAAATATTTGTTCTGTGCCTGGGTGTAAATAAAATATCTATATAAGTATATATTTCTATGTATAAATGTAGTTTATCAGCCGTCAGGTTACCGTAACACAAGCTCTCTTAATGCTTAGTATGGGATCAGACGGCGATGTATGATGTCCCAAGATATTGTTATATATTATTAGTACTCATTTCATTAAGTAGATGTATTAATAACACCTTGAGACATTTCCCACAGGGGCATCCCCCAATTAAGCCCAAGACATCTTTTGTTATGGTAACCAGACGGCCGAATATATACTTATTTAGATTTTTTTACACCCAGGCAGAACAAATACTGCACATCGCACAAATATTTGTCCTAGATGGGAATTGAACGCACGACCCCCGGCAACAGTCAGGTTCAATGAACAGTCCACCAAGCAACACGCCATTGTGTATTACGATAAAATAAAAGTCTCGACTTGGAATCACTTAGTTCAAAGTAGGTATAGGATTAAGTGGTACAGACAAAGCTTACAGCGTGTGTTCTAGCAAATCCGGCTCGTTGCAGCCTTCAAGGTTCCACATCAAACAGCCGTCACGACCTCGCTCGCCGCTCACTCGCTTTATCACCTATATCGTAACGCGACTTATACTCTTAGTTCAATACATCTAACTTGGTTCGATTGTATTCAAATCTGGATAAACAATGCCAACTGTAACTTTGGCAATGTGATGGTATTAGTAACATCGCGTCTGTCATCCACCAAAGGGGTAGGCAGGAGTGTAGCACTTCTACTCTTCACCAGTTGTGTTATACGTGTCATGATGGTGACCCTATTGATACACACCGGGCACAAATGTACTACAATGTAGGTTTAACCCAGGACTCCTCAAAGAACGGCTGAATAGGCTTTTCCTAGGCGCTTCTTCTTAGAACGCATTTGCGCTATCGTATTATATAATAAAAAATAGAAAACTATCCCCACTCGATTCTGCTTTTATGTAGGTAGCGGTATAATTGTTATTGAACAGATGGCAGCACTATCGCGTAGATGGCAGCACCATCATCTTTAACAGGTTGTGACAAAAAACAAGCAATGCGCTATTAACAAACAAACAGGCTAAGAACATAACATTTTATATAAATTTAACTTGCTAAACACGCAGACGTCCCGCCTGGTTGTGTATTGTAACCGTGGCCTTTGGACATGGCATGTGGGCGGAGACCAGCGTATGATAAATATCTCTATCCTAACAGTTTTGACATGCTTCTTCATTTAGCCCTCCCTTCATTGTGAGTTTATTGATACGCTGTTTTATTCTCACTTATCTACATTACATTATTACGAGCACGTTATCGGGCGTTACGGGGAAACATCGTTACTAATGCCCTCATTGTTTACATCGTATTGCTTGTACGTTTGTCGATGATTCACACATTAGTGCGTACGATTTAAGCTTATCTTTACGATAATATAAAGCCGTAAGTTAACAATATTGCGTCGTCTTAGCTAATATTTGTAACGTATTTCCTTGAAAGGTTGGTGAATGATGAGTTGATTGTCGCTTTGTGCTTAGATGTATGTGGTTTCAATCGAGGCTGTGATTGTTGACGTTCGACCATGACACTTTGGGGTGATGTACAAATTGCTAGTGATGTATTTAATGGATGAATATGAGAATGAACGAACGAATGAATGGCTATGGACGTGTAATTTCATAAATTGATCTTGATGCTCACAATTATTAATTTTCAATTCTCAAAATTATCGGATTTTGTCTATTTATATTTTGTGTCTGTTTATGTGGAAACGAAATTAATAATCATACAGTCAATAAAACGTAACATCACACCTATAATCCCCGAGGACATAGGCAGAGAAGTATAGTACACTCCTACGTTTCACCAGTATCATACAGTCAATCATTCTTTATTTCACTATTTTCTGCGGATAATTCAAAAGAAAGTGATTATAGTAGCCCCAATCTTTGATCGTGGTTCAAGCAATCTCTATGTTGAATTTTAATCAAATGTAATCTCGAAATAAGTATCGTTTCTTTGTTGATAAAGTTCCAAATTTAAAATGCAGCGTCGAAGATTCTCGAATGTCGATTTGAAAATAAACATTGTTCAACTAAAGCCCGAGAGCTGGTTTCGTTAATGATTATTTTATGACCGTATACTAATAATTCGATATCTTTTAACTTTCAGCACGACCGAAATACCATTAGCCAATGCTTCAAGGTCGATTTTTGTCCATACTACGTGCTCTATTGTTAACCTAAGAACCTTTGGAGAGTTCCTCGTCGGTGCCATTCGAGCGGAATGCGTATTTATTTGGGGTTAATAGTAGAAAAAAGTAAAAACGTATGCGCAGTTTACGATTACAAAGGGGCTTATGTTTTTATCTTCTTATGGACAAAGGAACGATGTTGGGTTGACTACCAGCTGTATTATTACTGTTTGAAACCTTATCATTTTATTTCGTATTTCTCTGTAAATGTAGCTTAAAGGATATTCTATTACGCAATTACACTGACCAATAGGTGATATAATGAAAATGCTAGACCCGTAATCGTAAATTTCGCTTAAGGTAATACATGTTTGGATCTCCTTGTGTTGTTAAGCTGCACCTCCAGAGCCATTATGTTGCAGTTTTTAAGACTGCACCAGACAGAGACATCTTGAAATATGCAGAATTTTAACTAAATTCCCAAGAGTTGTGAAACATTCTGATGTTACAGAATATTTTAGTGTAGTTTGAGATGATTAGTCAAATCTGTTTTAGCATTAAATGTTTACTTCCAGGTACGAAGGTGGCAGCTTTGGGACCAACAAGTGGGCAAGGACGAAGATGACCGACCCAAGTTTCAATCGAACGCAAAGAAGCAGGTCCAGTTTCTTAAGGGAGAGGATGGAGAACCATGGGTAAGGGAGTTTCAGGAATATGTCGTATTTAATCATGATACTAATTGTTTTTTCGAAAATCTGTAAATTGGCCATTTACCACACGTACTGATCCCTATGAAAGAATGACCTAAACAAGGCCCTGTATTCGATTTCCTGTTCGGTATAATTTGACATTAAACCATGTTTTTATATCCCACTTCGGTTCAAAACGATGCGATTTCACGAGTCTATACTGTACGACGGCTGGAATGGAAATCAAATATGCGTTTTTAATAACGTTTTTTGAATTTTCCATTGGAAAAAATATATCCCATACCAGCTGATATCTAACTAAACACAGATAGATTAAGTACTTCAAACAACACCTTTGTTATGTATGATTTATCTTGAAACCTTTAAACAAGTTGAATACAACTGATAAAAGCCAGATATGATGCAGCCTATGATTAGATACAAGATTTTCACTTTGAGAGACTGTTTCAATTGTTGCATAATGAATGATAAATAAGCATCATAAAACATTTTTTAACCGAACAGAAGTTTCACATCCTTGCCACTTTGCGTTAAGAGCATTTAAATAAGAAAAGAAAACTCATTGGTATTGAAAAAAAACCAAAAGAAAATAATTGCACGATATACAGAAACGCGCTTGGTTTTAAAGACTTTACCAAGACTATTGCAAAATATTTTCCTTTGAAAGTATAGTAATCGTCTTAAAAAGTATATATTAAATCACTGAGAAATAGTGACTAGGTGACAAGTAAATAAATCGTTTGTAATGATTTAAAGAAGAATTAAAAATAATAGCGTCTTAGATAGATGATTTATGCTCTGATTATACAAAGGAACACAAATTAATTTAAGTGATACATTAATTGCAAAAAAACGCAATGTGATAATTTCGCTTTGAATAGAAATTTATTTTATATTTTGTAAATAAAGATATCAATATAAGATAAATGATAAAACTATTTTGTACGGCTTGTTTACGCAATAGACCCAACTATGTCACTTCGGGTTTTATTGTGTATTTTTTGCTGTATTGTGTGCTTTTCATGTATTTTTTGTTTATTTTTTTTCTTTTGTGGGTCAGTGTCACAAGTTAACGCATATAAGTAACTATTGAGTAGTAAATATTAACTGAAGTGTAGATTGATTTTATAACTATGTCAGTGACCAACAACGTAACCTAATATAAAACCAAGACTTTTTGCTATTTTTCGATTCGATTTATCATTAACGGTAATAAAGTTCCAATTTCAAATTGTACGATAGACAATAATAATTCGTTTAATGTTAATAAACATCATTTTATACTTCATCAATCTATACTTGTTCTTGACGTAAATCAGTCTGATGACAATAATTTTTTCCGGTTATTTTTCTTTCGAATTTTTTTTAAGAAAAAAATGATTGTTCCAGGTGTGGGTGATGGGCGAACACCCTGAAGACCAGTCGATAGAGAGCATTTTAGCTGAAGAGGCTCGCCAGCGCGCGCTGGCTCAAGCGCGGGAAGAGGCTCATCAGCTGCGGAAGTCGGTGGAAAAGGAGCTCACTCATCTCATCGATTATGAACCGCTGGATAGCTTGGAACAGGTACTGCATCTTTGTTTTCATGAAGAGTTGGATTTGGAATGAGTAGACAAGAGATTTGATGATTTGGACAATTATTTTAGCCGCAAGAAAAATTTGTTCACGCTCCATATAATATTAATTTCAGAAATTCGATCTATCGCCGAAGGACGTGGATTCTCTCGAAGACACCCTGGAACTGTACTGCTCTGTGGACGAGCTGCGGCAGAGGATCGAGGAACTGGAGCCGGAGGTCAAGTTGGAGAAGTCGGACCTCGACGCCCTCGATAAGGAATACTGCGACGAGCATCTGAAACTGGATATCAGCAAGAACAAGCTGCATTTCAACTTCATCGAGGGGAAGAGAGACGTGCAGGTGGGGATATGCTTAGCGGTATTGAGAAGTAAACTCTGCTTGAGATACAGTTGCTAGAATTTGCCTATATGCTGTGTAGTATATAGGTATTGTGGTTATGAATGTGATGTGGGATGGAATGTTGAAAAAGAGAGATTATTGTCTGTTTTTAAAAATTTTGTGTTATCCTACACTGGTACGTAATATGAAGTTTTGTCCAGTTTTAAGACCACATAAAAGACGTTTGTGTTGTTAATAAAATGTCGTTTCAATAGCATTGCGTTAAAGGGCGCTAGAGATGAAGAATCGATTCATTATTTTTAGATTTTTATCTATCTTGAAAATTTCTGATTTCTCGGTTCATTTCGCTTTTAAGTAACATTTATACGTAGTCAAAACTGCACAAGTACTAACAATAAAAAAAAAACTTGTTGGTGCCATGGAAGTAGTTTTAAGTACGGAGATAAAAAGGCAGAGAGTCCCACAGGAGGCGGGGCTGGCGGGCGGCGGCGGCGTGTCGCTGCGCGTGGCGGCGTGGGAGCGGCGCGTGGCGGCGGCGCGCGCCGGCGACATCCTGCGCGGGCTGCGGGCGCGGCGCGCGCGCTCGCTGCGGGACGCGCAGCTGCGCGCGCGCGACCACGACGCCGTGTGGCGCGAGCAAGGTCGGTGGAGCTCGGCTGCCTTTACTTTACTCGCCTATCTGGACCAAATAAATCAAGTTCTAACTGATAGCGAGGAGTCTCCGAAACCGGCGTGCATGTATGAAGATGATGAATGTGGAAAAAGCTCGGGAGGTCTGTAAGGATATTTGGTACTTCGTGTTGTGTGCCTACCCCGTGATGGAGCTAGCGTGAGATATGTTTAGTATATGTTTGTTTGTTGTACGCAATGTGAAATCATGTAATATTATAAGATGGTAGTTGCGACATTTGTTATACTAATTTTATGACATAACATAACGACTGTATTTTCCCGAAAGAGGAGCGGAGAGGTAGAGGAATGTATGCTCCCAGGATTTACCAGTTATGTTATACGTCCCACCATGGATCAGGGGCTGCACCCACTGATCCTATTCTCAATATTCTAATACTCATGCTTTTGTACACTCAACAGCCTTCCAACAAAGACGCGCGTTGTTAAATCAGTTAAATCTGGTGTACATTTACTCATTTACGTGGATTAAAAGCTTTTTACGCTCTTAATACTCTTGCACATTTGTATATAAATGGGTAATATTTTAGCGGCTACGCACATTTTTAAATTTAGCGTAGGTTGCAATCGGGACAGTACGATTTGTGCGAATGCGCACGAAGTAGCAAAATTACATTTGGGGTAATGTTCAGTGATAAGGTGTGTAAACCATACATACATCAACGTAATGTTTGATTTGATGCGATGTTATGCAGAATCGATATTTCACCGAATCACTTGGTAATATTTCAGTTTAAAGCAATGTCCGAATATACATTTATTGTTCGGTAAAAATGGGTTCAACATCGAGGTTGATGTTATTATCTTTTGTTTGTGTTCGTAAAGTTCTCTATCGGAAACTGCTACAATGTAGGATTATTTGTTCATATTAATATTAAT
>DVPD01000659.1:0-10716 GCA_018237605.1 Apyrrothrix (Melanopyge) sp. n. Burns01
AGACTCCGAGTCACTACTAGAAATTCTAATTTTTAGAGAAATCTTATAGTACTCGACCCAGGATTTCAACCCAGGACCTCTCGATCGGCAGTCGCGCTTGCAACCAACACGACAGGCAGGCAGTATATGTAATTGTACTAATCCCAATAATTTTTTAACGCCTTGTCACAGAACAGCGGCGTATGAACGCTGAAAGGCCGCAGCGCTGACCGCAGATAGCGGCGCGTTTGATGTCTGCTCGCCGCTCGCTCCGCCTGACACGATGTATGGACTCTATTTACCCATCGCCGCGAGTTGTGCCGTCTCTACACCTGTCAGCACTGAGCCGGTTGCAACTGATACATTTGACATACGTTAATAATTCGATTATTTAATATTAGATTTCATTTCTGTCTTAAAGACAAAATCGTTTATGCCGATTGTTAAAAGATTCAAAATTACCAGAATGCAGTCAATCACAATTAGAACGACGTCCGGTAGTTCTTTCACGGTTCAGTTTAAAATGATGATAAAGGAAAAAGCTACTGAGTGTGTTTTTACAAAACTCGTATATTTACTACAACCCTTAGTCAAGCCATGACATGTCGATGTTGCTTGCCATGAAAACTAAATCCCGAACCAATGCGCAATTAAAAACCTGCTGCTTAGAATGATATCCTGCTATGTTATGTAGGAACTCCCCGCGATGAATGGACTTTATTTGCCCACTGGCGTATGTTAATGGGTGTACACAGCCGCTCACAGTGCCAAAAACATGGTTTTAAAACATAACGGGCCTTGTAATGCGGTGTCATTGACTCCACTTGCCCTTGCGAGACGTTGACTTCAGTGTGACATAAAAACTTGTCATAAAACACGTAGACGGCGAAGCTACAGAGTTGCAATTACATTACGACAAGAATTGAACTGAACTTTAAAAGTTTATTACCGCTTAAACTCTCAGTATTATATGTTCTTTCTTTCTAAGACAATTATCCTAAAAAATCTTGAATTTTGTTGCAACCTTTGTACTATTAAAAGGTGCTGTGTAAGCGTCTACATAAAACGATTCCTTTGAGAAGAATAAAAACAGACAGAGAATTTAGCAGACTTGATTACTAGATTTACTCTCGTCCATCCTCCTCTCACCTTTTGAATCTCGAAGAGGATTTAGCCACTTTCGTGCTGCATCAAGATTGCAATCTGTCTTAACATTGCAAAAATACCTCTGTCTGCCAATACCTAGCTATTCACGGCTAAAACTCTAAACAGATCACGTTTAAGTTTGTTATAAATTTTTAAGCTCCTTTGAATACTCTAATCAACACTACAAAGAAGAGAGGGACTTGAGGGATGAGCATTTATAATGATAATTATTTAGGTAACCGTGGGGACCATATCGCAGGTAAAAATTAGTATACGTGGTTATTTCATTTCCAAACAGGGCCATGCTGACACAGCATACACAGTTCAACTGTCACTTAATTCGAACCTGAACTTATAAGTGCAGAACACTCCATTGAATGTCCACTAAGAGTAGTGGCTTTCAATTTGTCGCTACGAGATTCTCAAAGCCGCAATTTGTCAGTGTCCCTTATCCGGCGTATCGATTCAATATCGACGCGTCCGATTATCCGATTGCGAATCGATTCAGCATGATTGTTATACCGTGAATAGCGAACGATTCCGATGATGACTGTATTGTTTAATCTCATATCGAATATCAATACCAGACGCTCGTGGGCGTGGAATACTGATGTCACAACACGAGCTATGCAAGCACTGACATGTTCGGCTTGACATTGCAGTCACGATCTACTGCTTGACAATCTATTTTGAATTAATACAAAGTTGGACGGCAATTCCGCTTCAGTTTATACACTGTTGCAATTATATTCAATTGGATTTATAAAACGTGCGCGCTGTAATAATTTGTCTGTTCACTTATCAACTACTGACTTGTCTAGTTACTGTACACCTTTATTGGATAAAAACATGCTATACTTTTATATTACTCATTATCGGAATAAACACAGACATAGATGACTTAATCGAAAGTATTACCAGACCTTTACGATTCATTAGATAGGTGAGATTTTTTGCGCATTGAGAAACGCCGTAGAAAATTAAGTGCACTATCAAAACGCCTTGTTCTTCACGCAGTAGAGAATAAAAGAAAAGATGAGCTACACAGAAATGTTACATAGTCATTCAGAATACCTACACATTAATTTAAAGCCGATAGAATGTCCAATGCCAATATAAAAAGCGAGTGTTGATGTATGCAGGTACCGAGCGAGACTGATTCACGTATCTCGTCCAAATTGTTGACATAGTAGCTAATTGGGAGGTGAAAAGCTTCCATAACTGAAAAGCGTATATGATGAAGTATTACCAGAATTGAGTATTTTAAAATTAGTTTAGGTACTAAGTTTTATGGTTGCAGGAACCCAAGAAGACTAAGATTCATTTGTCTCGATTGAATATAGAAATAGCCCATCAGGCCAGTACAGATGAAATATCTAGCACTCGGTCTGCCCCATACTCTCAGGCTACCCCATGGAAGACTTAATGTGATGATATAATGATAATAATAATCGAATGTGGAAAGTGCATATGTCTCAGAGAACTTAGGGAATATACCTGGTGAGAGTTAAGTAAATTGCGCATTTACTGAAATATCTGTCTAAAAGTGCGTGCAGTAGTCTGGAATGCATTAATTCTAAATGTTTTAAAAAATAAGTAATATCGTGATATTTCTTCACAATCGATATCATAATACATTAACTACTGTCTTAAATGTATCATCTCACGTCTGTAATCTCCGAAGAGATAGGCAGTGGTGCAGTACCTACACTTACGTTTACGTTCCATTATGAAACCACTACTAGAAGAAATAGGTTAAAAATTAAAATATATATATAAGCAATTTAATGTCCACTCATATGCTGTTTCACGAAACATAACTTTTACAGGTTAATTTTCTAGACATCTTTGATTACAAATTATACACTGCTTGACTAAAGCAACTAAGAATTAAAATACGAAACAAAAGCTAATTTTTAAGCTTACGCGTGGGAATAAAACAAAAATATTTTGATTAGTCGAGAAAGTAGCTCCAAACTTAAATTTGAACGATCAACTTGTTTTCCTAAACCGGCCGGTTTATGTTGTAATAATCTATATGTCATCATTAGACGTCATTCGTCGTAAACACGCAAAACGGGACCGCTAGATGGCGTTATAAATAGATATTTATGTTGAAGATCAAAAGGCGAAGACAAACTATTAGAAATATTAGAACGGAGATTTTGAAGTCGTTTCGTACACACGTTTGTAGTCCGTCTCGTTAAATTATCTTAAACGAACTCTCGACAGTTGCACTTCAAAGGCGACGTGTTTGTAGACGAGACAACGCGGTAATAAATTGGCAGTATTAAATATTGACTGACGAAAAGTAGCAACTTTGTACGTACTATGACAACTCACATCTGGCTGTTAATCATTTATTTCCTTTCGTGGATACAGTTTCACGCTGACAACATCGCATACAAAATATTTACCTTCAAATAACATTCCGTCCATGTGAACATTCTCGAAGAGTTTCTTAACAGTTACAAAATCGAACAGCTAATAAATTAAGAGGGCAAAACGATAAAATGTTTAATGTTCTACAATGCCATAGAAATGACTATTCTACACAAACCATAAATGGGAACCAATAACAATTAACATTTTCATAATGGAAAATAATTGATTCAATCTATACAACTCTATCTGATTTGCATCCGTTAACTTCCGTCGTTGTAACCGGTTCAAGCAGATGTTCACTAAATCCAAAAATTTATTGGAAAATTATGCCGCATCATCGCGCGTTTGTTTAATGGCCGGCTTTATTATCCATTCCTTAGATAAAAAACCAGTCTGCTTATCATTCGGGTCCATTTCAAGATTAATGTACTTTTCTCACCGCTCTCGAGTAACTGAAAGATATACTAAAGCGAAACTTAAGTAACACGAAATTCAGTCAAACCTTGGATTAGTGACTCTCTTTGCTTCAGAGTAGAAATAGAAATAGAAAAATCTTTATTCCAACGTAATACAGACAGACATAGTTTGGCTTATTATAATAACAACTTATTCAATAAACAAAAAAGGGAGAGAAAAATAAATAAATAAAAGAATAGTAAACCGTATTACGATGGAAAGGGCCCATACTCAGTCTTAGCCACTGATGTATATATATTATACATCAGTGGCTAAGACTGAGTATATATATTATACATCAGTGGCTAAGACTGAGTATATATATTATACATCAGTGGCTAAGACTAACTTCATCCTCAGCAGCCTGTTTCAACTCATTGCCCGATAAGGCCTTTCCTAATGATGACATTATATTCTGTCCTCGACTTACTACATCCAGTTTCATAAGCATAATGTATATTTACTACTCAAGCTATAGTTTCGTATGAAATGTCTCCGCTAGCGTCGAATAGGAACAGCAAACAGCGGCATACGGAAACAAGCGTCGATATATGTCGAGATTGTTCTCGTGATACTTAATAGATATACTAGATACACACCGAATGCAAATTGCGAAAAATACGCGGAGGAATTCTCCAGATGTATCCGTCGATACGCGGCGTCAACTTCGTACTGCGTTTCTCTCGGCGTACTCTCGACAAAGTTTCATTTGCTGTTACCATTGCGATACTATTGAACAATTTTGCTCACATGGTTCATATATCAAACCGTCTACGTCAGGTTTGACTGGAACAAAAATAATCGGTACTAAGTACCAATATTTCGTATATTGATACTTATTATTATTATTATATCATCACGCCAGGTCAGTTACTGCGTAGGCAGAGAGTAGCGAATGCCTTATATCTCTAACCTCACAGACTTGACGTGCTTCTTCTAAATTCACCGCCTTTTTTCATGCAAGTACATTGGTTGCGCATACTTCTAACTCCTCCGTCAATCAGTATCTAGCCTATTTAGCCGAGACAAATGAGTCTTAGTCCTCTTGGGCTCCTGCATCCATAAAACTTACTACCTATGTTTATTTTAAAATGCTCATTTCATAATCCTTGTGAGTTAGTACTTAAAATCTCAACATCCGCTCGTTTATGGCTAGAGAACATGAAATGGGTTGCATTCTTTCTCTTTTAAATTTAATTGAATGTCTATTATTTAACGTTGTCGAAGCCTTTAATGTTGAAGCAGGAGCTGCAAATAGATAGTGGTAGTATATATCAGATATCGCATGATCCCGCCAGAGAGGCGATCAGATAAAATGCGACCGGAAACATCGAATAAGCTGTGTCCCGTCGGACCTCGTTCAGTCGTTTTGTTTACTGGCATCTGATTCTGCAGCTATATATTGGATTGTTTGATTGAATGCCCTTTATACAGAACACAAAATTATACACCTATTATATAAAATAAAATTCCAGAAATTTAACGCAACCAATACACTGGAATCATACACTAATTATATGAAATTAAAAACCATGATGAATAGCATGACGCGATTTTATACATTTGCTAACATTGTACAGAAATTAAAAAAACGAACCTAAAATGTCACGTACTCCTCAATTTGACTCTTACCTTGAAATAATGTTTCATAAATGACAATTTTTGTGTGCATTACACTCAAAAAGCGAAATGGTTTTCGCTAAATATAATATTAGTGATATACATACACATAATTTTCCTAATTATTAACATGTGAAGAATCTACTACAAGATGCAATAATTTAATAAAAATTAGTTTACTCTCGAAATAATAGTAATTATCAGCTATGTGGTCGGCGGCTTAGTATCAAATAAAAATAATAATAAACTCCCTGTTATCAACAGTTATTTTTTAATCAGCGATGCGATCTCAATTTCCAGATGCATCATAACTGTGATCCCTCCACAATGTTCCTTGTTAACATTCCACATAATTCTCAATTAGTTTTCTGTAAGGCTGTCTACACACCGCACCGAGTGGTTGCGAACATTCGCCAACATCATGGTGCAACAAACGTTTTTATATAGACATGATTTAAAGTGTTTATTTACTTTGAAATGTATTCCCATAACAATCTGTTCCGTTCTTTGATCGACATATCAAACATTCGAATATCTCTTATAAGGCTTTGTATTCTTTTGATCGTAGATATATCTATGGCGCATGTGATATTTTTAAAACCGTATGCAAGAGGATTGGAATCTGAAAAGCTATAATACAGTCATGATTTAAGTTAACGAAGCAATGTAGACATCTTTTGTTATATTTGAAATTAAATATGAAAACTAAGTAAGTTGAAACACGCTTCTTGACTAGACATCTCCGAATAATGTAACCATAATAATAGTTGTTGGCGGCGTCTATTAACTAACTAACTCAATTATTAACTAACTCCTAACACTTTTAAGAATTTATCTAGAACAGGATATTATAGAAATTATGTTTCCATTCTCAGTAACCCTCACCAAGTCTCAACTAATTTTGTTGAACGCTTTAACGCAAAATCATCAAACAAGCAACGTTAGTTCAGCATTGGTAACATTAATACTTCAAATTCGAAGAAGCAGAAGGATATGGGATAACTCCGAAAGACTGGCAATCTCGAGAACACATCCGCGAACTAAGTCAGTACATATTTCAATCAAATCAAAAGGACATTCATAAACAGAAATTGTGTATTTAATAGTAGGTAATATCGACCATCGACTTGAAAATATACTGACATTGCAGCTTTGAAAGATAACGACGGCGCTGTCAATCGGTGAGTAAGAGTATCGTGCCACATTGAAGGGCGCTCAAGTGGGTACCCTACTTCTATACAGACCAAGAATCACCTGATGCGAGTATCCTTTCACGTCCACGGTGGTAACAGACATTGTCACCGTTTTCGCTGTAATGTCCTCACGCCACGCGTATTACCCGCGAACCGCAACATGTAAACAGTTTTAGACGCGAGCGTTGAATAACAAAGATTATTGTCATTTGGCTCGCACCCAACTCTGGAATGAGTCAAGCTTGAGCATGTATTATTAAACAATACCTCGGCGCATCCTTGGGCTTCTCGTCGGGCATCCTCGTTCAATTGTTTCAGTTTATGAGTCAACAAGTGGTAATGTCTACAAAAGCTAAATCCTGCTATTATTAACGCGTTCTACCAGTTAATTAATTTGTTTTGCTACTGCATGGCTAACAGTAACAGTTGTTTCGCTGCTAATAAAATGTAGTGATTGCATGACTTTCTGAATAGTGCTCGCAGCTACACTTAATTCACTATAGTTTTTCGGACACGGACTTGTATCATCGAAATTTCATTATTGAACAGTCTTCATCGTCTTCATCATCACCCTGTCTCAGTCCATTGCTGAACAAAGACCTACCCTAATGAGCGCCCCACTCATCTTCTTGTCTTGCTATTGTTAAAATTAGTACACGACCAGAGATCTCATGAGTCATTTAAAATACTAATGATAAGAAGTTTAATAACCTTTGAAACGATTAAAGCCATCACTTCATACCCAAACGTGTAAAACTCCAGCTTTATTTAACCGTAATATAATACTAAATCCATATAAATTGCGATAATATCTGTTTATCTGCTTCTACCCGTTTCGTATCATAAACGCTATTCCCATTTCGTTGAAACTTGGTATAAATATAACTGGAAACTTATGAGAAAGTATAGGCTACATAGAATACATGTTAAAACCAAACCTCGAAAGGTGAAATAAAACAAAAATTGTATGGTAAATATTTATGTCTGCCAACCCGCGCTTGGCCAGCGTGGCAGGCTACGGCTTTAACCCTTTCATTCTTAAAGGATATCCGTGTCCAACAGCGAAACTATAAAAATAACCGAAAAAAAATTAGAACGCAGTTCAAAGTCGTGGGCAATAACTAGTCAGGAAGAAATCCAGCAAACAAAACGTAAAAATCTCCGCCACTAATGGAGTTGATTTGTGATATGAAAAATGGTTATGAGGTAGCTTCGTAAAGTAGCTATAAAACGTTGTAATCCGAGAAGGTATGTTTCTACAGTTAAAGTTCTAACTTTATTACAATATTTTCAACATTTGTTATACCCGCCGGCGTTTATTATTATTCGAATATGTTAATCCCACGTTTCTGGGTGTCGCAACCGGTACAAAAGATCAAGAATCTTCTGTGGCTATAAATGTGATCGTATGATGAGATTTTTGTGTTTTATAAAAGAAAGTACAAAGCATTGCATGTGAATCGTGAGAGCGTACCGCAACCCTCCGCGTACCCCTTCGGAAAAATACAGGCGTTATGTTATGTTTTCTTATAAAAAAAAGTAAGAGCTTCGTCGCTGCAAGGATTTTGCTTCCAATGGTACACGATTTTACCGCAACATTCGCATATCAGTCAAGCAATGTTATTGGTAATGTCAAAATTAATCATTTTATCACAGAGACGCAAAACAAAACATCACCATAATTCATGGTTACTTGCTTTTTGGATCCACCGACTCCTCGCGGCTCTGATCAGTTCATCGCTCAATGTGGTAGATGAATGAACTGTTTCGTTCAATGCGTAAGTCCACATATAAAAGCTTATTAAATTACCTATATAGTGCCAAAAACTGTAATATAACATGTCAAATCATATTAATAAGAACATCGGCCGAACAATGTTTTAATGTCACCCGACATAGTATATTGTTTTGTATAAACTCTCTTAAGGTAATATCACGCCTGTAATCCTCAAAGAGGTAGGCAGAGGAGGATTTTACACTCCCACGTTTCAACCAGTTGCGTTTACGTCCCAAAATGGAATAGGTGGTGAGTCTATTGCCATATACCGGGCACTATTCCAAACTTCGAGCCACTATTAGAAATTCTAATTTAAGAAAAATCCAGTAGTACTCGACCCGGGATTTGAACCTAGGACCTCTCGATCGGCAATGAAACTCTCTATTTTTCTGAAAACTTTTTATCGAAATATTCCTTTTAGAATGTATAGATATAGTTCTTGATTTTTCTAACAAATTAATGAAACGTATCGATAATAGTTATCACATCACCATCCGTAATAGCTAAAGACGCAACGATATTATTAGCTTAGATCCTCGTGTGAGACGAATCCAAAGCAAAGCCACTATTACGCTTTTGAAGTACAATTTATATAATTGGCCTAAGATTACGGAAACTATCGGAATTCCTCGTAATATAGTTATATAGCAAGCCAAGGCATCGAGTGAATTATTAGTCTGTCACAATAACAAATTCCCCATAAGAAAACTGCTGCTATATTTTTCAAATGTAAGTATATTTAATTATTAGACCATTAAATTAGTCGTAATTTTAAAAACCGCTTAGATAGTATTTCTATGGATAATAAGGTTGCGTTTATTACTAATTTTGATATAGGTACTAGATCGCGAAAAATATGCAGCGTAGGCTTGATGATGCTAATGAAAATTTCGTGAACGTGAAGAGGAACACCGAAACTTCCCATTTAATAAACTAAAATATTCAACTGGAAAATCATACAATAATAAATATTGACAGTGACATTTTTTGTTGAGGTCATAATACTTTAATAGCGGATCGAGAGGTCTTGGGTTCAAATTTCAGGTCGAGTACTATTAGATTTTTCTAAAATTAGAATTTCTAGTAGTGGCTCGGAGTCTGAACTTGTGCCCGGTGTATGGCAATAGACTCACCACCTATTCCATATTGGGACGTAAACTAACTGGTGAGCGTGGGAGTGCACTACACTCCTCTGCCTACCTCTTCGGGGATTAAAGGCGCGATGTTACGTTTTTATAATACTTTAATTTAGCTCCAATTGTCTGACATCTAGTTCCGATATCGGTTGAGGTGGTACGACACTACAATGAATGGACAAATAGGCCAGCGCTCTCCGGCACGATCGGAACCCGCTTATTTATTTAACTCCGAGCATTACCCGCGACGCTGGCCTAAATGTTGCCAACCTTAAAAGGCTATGAAACGTTGCAAGTAAATCGCCATATTGTTAAAGTAAATTGGTATTTTACTGCACGAAGTTTCGTGTGGCATACCCTTGTAAGGTGTTAGCTCTTTTGCATTTGCATGTAAAAAGACGATTTTTACTCCATTTTGAACTTTATATCTTATACAATAGGCAAATGCAAAATAATTGCGTATGATTTTGTTCCCAGTAAAATAGAGGTCTCGCTGTCGGTAGAATGAAATGTCAAACGCGATGACAGTCGTTAGTGCGACATCTAGCGGTCAGATCGTAAAATGTTTGGGTGCTTTTATGGAAATCGCAGTTAAAGCGTGAGCTTTAATAAAGTTTTATAGCATTTAACTGTAAAATTATGATTTCTCTTTTTGCGTATGTCATATACATACAAGCGAAGCAATTATCTTGCCTAAATCGATATTAAGTCAACTATTACTTTCTTCGATAATTAAGTTTCTGTTAAAGCAATATTAAGAGCATAAAGTGATTAAAGCGAAAGTCTTTTCAACTTTCTTTAGTGTCTTACAGTACAATGTCCAAGCTGTTTGACTCTAGAATGTGTATTTTGTGATGACCAAATTCTTGGTACATTTTGTAGGTACTCGCTACTAGGTAATAGATATTTAGTACCTCCAAAGAACAGGCGGTTTTCCATCTTCTTGATCCTGACCTATTAATTCATAAATCCTACATGACTTATCTTAGAAGGTGTTCCAGGCGTTCCAAAAGTGGATTATAAT
>DVPD01000660.1:0-10714 GCA_018237605.1 Apyrrothrix (Melanopyge) sp. n. Burns01
GAAACAATAAGTCAAATAATAAAAAATTGTTGCTTTAAAGCAGAAGTTTAAAGTTCTTGTTTTTTTGTATAAATAAATAATTTGCAGTACTAATTATTCAAATATATGTGTAAATATATAATAACATACAATTGATTGAAACAAATTAATATACCTCGACTACTTAGGGCTAACTAAAAAACATGTGTCAATTTTACGCATGAGTATCTTTTCTGTACAACACAATATGATTATCTTTCTAGAGTTAAAGGACTATTACAACTTAAGGTCACTGTACTTGCCACAAGGTCAAAAGTATTTGAAACATGCAATATAACATGTCATATTTTTACATAAATTCATACATATCTTCACACCAGGTCCCTCATGGGGTAGGTAGAAAGCACCAAGTCCAATATATCTCTATCTTGTGAGTTCAGTATCCAGCTGTGAGTCTATCTGACACCATTGAAAGTGTCTATAAAATTGAAAATCAACCCAGCATTCTTCACTTTGCTTATTGCTTCTAGATGGTTAACATATCTTGAAACTGTTTTGTGTCCTCTTCATACAGATAATGTGATTTATTTGGGTTAGTACTTAAGTATTAAATTATCAGGAAATAAATTGACTGATTAGAAACCTTTATCTTTATTTTAACCTACATTTTCCTTATTATCCTTCTTTATCCCTGCTTGATCACACGTTATTTCCATGATATTAATGCATTGTGTGTACATACCTACCAAGACATGAAATATTTTAAATTTCAACAGAACTACTGTGATAATTTCAATTAATTACCTGCAACAGGACACCAGCAGAACGGTGAATGGCTCCATCGACACCACCGCCAGCTTTCAATAATGAGTTTGCAGCATTTACAATAGCATCAACCTTGAATAAATCATAATATATTATTTATTAATTAAACATTGTGCAAACCTAACAATACTGAAACCTCATGGAGCAGTATCATATTCTGACAGCAAGTATATACTCCAGCCCTAATCTTTCCTTGTCTCTTAAACAGCCAACACACACTAGAAGCAGTATGGTGGATGTGTGCTGATGAGCCCTGCCCTATGTAACCCCATGTCAGTGAATACTTTAGCCCAAGTGATAATGATAATAATTCATGTGAACAATTAATTTTGTTGTTGTTCCTACGTGCTCCATCACTTTCTATCTTGTTGTAACAATGACCAGTGTATATGGACTTCATATTCACACTTACAACATTTAATAAGTTTGACCACTTTCTACAACTGATTATAAATACATAGATATTATTAGAACTGACAACTTAAATATATTCCTTTAATAGTGAATCTTTATGTAACATAACACCTGTAATCCCCGAAGACCTAGGTAAAGTAGAGGTTCATAAAATTTTATTTGCCAAATAAGGTACACACACACACACAAATAAATTTGGTGATTGCTAAAAATAAACCATCCTCACATTTTACCATTCTGGTGTGCAAATAACGGTAGTAAACTTAAGAATTTCTAAAAAAGTAATTTGGTAATTATCCTATAATCTCTAGTGTAAACACAGTAAATACTTTTATTGGTCATAATTTCAATGGCTCAGGTTATACCCTGGAAAATGGTCAAGTTACACAGGTATTTACAAAACTAAATCTTACCTCTAATTTTGTGATGTCCATTTGACAAACAGACACCTTCTCAGCCAAACCTTTATTTTTTTCCGTATCTATTTTTACGTGATGGAACTTACTAATATCTTCCTGATTTGGTTTGTTATCCTGTAGAACATGTTTTTTATCAACCGCATACATATACCATGGAGGTATTTTGTTTAACGGTATGAAATCTGCTTTATAAAGTTTTCTTTTTTCCTCTAACGATAAATTCAAAATTCGGGATTTCGCAGCCTGCCACTCTGGTGCTGTCATATCTGTAAGTGAGTACTGACGAGTTTGAAAAAGACTTCCACAAAGACGTAACGACAACTTATAAACAATACACAATTTATCGCCTGAGAAACTGTGCTTGTATAAATGTCGGTAATATCTTTTCATAGGGAAAACTTTAAATTTGACGCAAACTGTCTAAATCTAAACCTGTTTCGTGTAAGGATGTCACACAAATGATGTCGTTATTTTAGTGCATTGATGCAAAGTAATTGTCCGCTTTCACTTTCAGCTCCTGTCGAACATTTAAATTGGTACATCGGAACAAGCTATAAATAAGCTAATAATAGATAAGGAGTTGTGATACTTAATTGATATATTTTTAGTATAGAAGATTATAAATAAAGTTTCATGTTAAATATACGAAAACCTATTACGTACATCATTTTTGTCAAGTTTAATATATTTCACTATTAATGACGACATAATAAATGACGGCGTTGGAAATGACGGTAAATTAAAAGAAAAAACAAAGTGAATATTGGCAACACCGTAATCAATAAATTGTTGAAGTTGTATTTTATCGTTTATGACTCTATGCTTTTCTTGTCAAACGAGATTCCACCACGTAACGAAGGCGTAAGTTTTAATAAAGAAAATTCACAAATAATTTAATTCAAAATACGGCTAGCGAAATGAATTTGTAGAATAGTCATTGGGGTTTCTAGTATAACTTAACGGAGAGGTCCATCTGCGAAGTTAATAGGCAAATGAATCAATATTAAGTTACCGCTATGGAGTTTCTGGCACCGGTCTTTGTGTCGAAGTTTTTGACTAAAATTGTCTGTTTGTTTCAGAATGAAGGCGCTTTGTGTCTACCTGGTCGTTGCTTTGGGGATATTCGGATGTTTGGCGGTGGATAGAAATAATTTTAAAACATGCGAACAGTCAGGGTTTTGTAAACGTCTTCGGCCGTTCAAGCCGGAGAAATCACAGTACATTCTTAATTTGGATACGGTCATAGTCCACGGGAATTCGCTTTCGGCGGAGGTGATTACTGTGGATCAAGAATCTGACAAGAGAACTGTCTTGGTAAAATATTTTTTCTTATTTTTCTCTTGATGTTACATATGTATTAACAGATCTGTGATCTATTGTATATCTGTAAGGTAGTGTTTACAAATCATCTAGTGTGATCTGGGGCTTGTTGTAGTTGTTAGATTTTCTACTGTTCTTGGTATCTTGATTTGTATATCAAGAATTGTAATGACCAGTACGACATTAAAAGGCTCAAAGCCTCAGTGTCTCTAAAATCCATAATGTAATCCTAATGGTTTTAATTATTTTTATTAAATTAATTGAAATCATCTTTATCCTGGCTGACATATTAATATTATCTTAAATACCTAACTGGTTTGATAAAACTTATAATAATGTAAGACTGCCAACACAAATCATTCGTAAGGAGTAGAGAAGGGTAGGGGGGTAGAATTGTTGCAGTCTTTTATGAATTTGGTCAAACTATCATCAAATATAATATTGACATCATGACATGATCAAACTTCTCAGTGATCAGTTAAGTAGACCAGCATGCAGCATTAAACTATCTTAACTTAGTGTTGCTTCTTACAACCATTTAATTTCTATATACTATCTTTAATCTGGCCAACAGGCTTTTGGCATCAGTATATACATTTTTGTAATGAAATTTTATCTATCTCTACAGTGGCATTACACACTCAAGTTTTCTGCTCTCGTCGATGGCACATTCCGTGTGGAGCTTGATGAAACTGATCCTCTGTACCCTCGGTACAGAACCCAGAAGGCGTTGGATGGAGAGCCGAAGCCTGATACGTAAGTTGACACACCTTTCATACTAGTCTACAACTTGAGTCCACCTTCGTTCATAAGTTTGTAGTTTATCAAGTTCACTCAATTTCAATTGATCATTGTTTATTTATTACTATACTCTTTAATGTTTAATACTATAGAGATACCTATTGTCTATCAGTCAACCCTTCTATATAATGTTTTCTGACACCAATTACTAGACATGCCAATTTGTTAACAGTAAATAAAGATAAGCAATAGTATTGTTTAAAATATACTGAAGCACTTATAGTGTGATATGGTTGCAAGGGTTTGGTGATCTAAGTCACAACCAGAAAAAGAGTCTTTGGAAACCACCAAAATATGAGATTGGTCTTAAGCTAAGTTTCCATTGTGTAAATTCATCATATAAATTATGTGTCTAGGCCTATTCAGTTGATAGTAGAGAACACTCAGTACTGGAATTCAAATAATGAACTGTTTAGGCAGGAAGTTGATTTAACTACTACTTTCTATTTATGCTAGGTTATAAAAGTACTTTTTCATCTTTTGCTGTAAAATGTGTGGTGTTTAAATGAATGTCATTGGCATTATATCAGTATAAATTACTCACACATATTCAGTGAAAAATATTGTATTGCACTGTTTGTGACTTTTATAGACAAACATAAGTAAATAGTGTTTCAATTATATTTTTCTATATCAAATGTACAATTTATAGGTTGAAGATAGTATCAAATGAAGCTGGGAAGTTGACCCTCATAAATTCTCAAGGGCACAAAGTGGTAATCACAGCCGACCCTTTGAAGTTCGACTTCCTCGATCGAAATGGTGATGTTGTGGTGGTACTAAATGGCAACGCTCAGTTAATCGTAGAACCACTCAGAACCAAGCCAGAGAAGACTGGTGTGGATGATGAGGACGGTGGCGGTGAAAATGCTCTGGATTTGGTAAGTGTTGTTATATTAATTCCGACAACATTAATTTAATGTGTCAATAATGTGTTTTTGTTTAATATCTTTTAGGTTATGTTTCATTATCTATTATCAAAGAAATAGTATGAAATGCAAATTTCATCCACTAGCCAGTCTAATTTTAGACTAATTGTGAACTGAAAACATTATAATTATTATGTTCATTGAGACATTGATAATGTATAAACAGAAACAAGTACCTTGATGAGAAATTTACATTGTGATATCATGAACAAACTGTTCATTGTTAACATTTGTAGCCTATTGCCATGTGATGTCTTTATGTATGTTTCATCATCAGTCTCGCAATTTTTGGCATGCAAATTTGAATGAAGAACTTTTTAAATCTATCACTTGCAACAAACAGCAACTAAACTAAAACCCTAAAGTATGCTAACGTAACATCACGCCTGTAATCCCCGAAGAAGTAGGCAGAGGAGTGTATAGTACACTCCCACGATTCACCACTTACATTTACGTCCCAATATGGAATAGGTGGTGAGTCTATTGCCATACACCAGGCACATGAGAGGGTTAATGCCATAGTCTACCGCGCTGGCCAAGTGCAGGTTGGCAGACTTCACAAAGCTTAGAAAACTATTTTTTTTTTAAGTATGTGAAATGTTCTTCAAACTATCTGGAGTCTGCAACTCGCGTTGCGGACTACGGTTTTAATCCTTTTAATTTTAAGATGGGACTGATGTCCAATAGTAACATGTCAAAGGGTTGATGATGTTGAAATATTTTTTTTTGTATGTATTCAATAGCTTTGCTGTGTTTATTTACTTATTCATGGGAGAAAATGACGTTTTGCTTCTAACGTCTTCTAACGTTCACACGCTCATTAACTAATGAAAACCTTTATTTTATTCCTTACATCAACAGTGTATTTCGGTGTCAATAATATGTAACATACAATGTAAAAAAAAAAATTTTTTCAAAAAATGTACATAAATTACTTCCTTTATTTTTAAATATATGATATGTAAGACACAATTTGAAACATTGTAACAATTTTCAATGCTTCGCAAATTTAAAATTTCTGATCAACTACTAATATACACAATTTGTCCAATCCACAATAACTTATCACTATTAGCCAGGTTATGTACACTCATGAAAATGTATGTACACAATATTTATAGCCAACAGGATGGAAAACGAGGAAATATTTATGCATTTAATATTGTACCAACATGTGCATTAATTGTTACATGTTAAACACATAATCTTTGACCAATTCGACTTTCACTTGCATGCCATATGCAATGCCATGCCTGTAAGCAAATGATGCTATCCACAAATACATTGCTGTACCATTTTTTAATACAACATCTCATTTTGTATTTCTCCAAAGGATCGGCAGAGGAGTGTAGTACACCTTCCTTCCATCAATCATGTTATACCATTTCATGTAATAGGGGGGAGCCTATTAATATGCATGAGGCACAAATTCAGACTCGGTTCTACTACTGGAAATTTCAAGTTAAAAAGACCCAATAATACATTCCCAAAACCATATATCAAATTCAGGACCTGTTGCTTAGCAGTAGCAATTCCATCCACTAAACCAATAAAGTAATCCGATTAATACAATAAATCCTTTAAACCATTAAATTTATGAGCTGGTAAATAACTATGAATCAGCCATTAATCACCAGAAATTGATGCAGTAGTACATGTTCCTTAGTCTTGATCAATAGTTTGAATACCATGTTCAAATATAAGGATGGCAACATTTTTTAATTTACTTTCTGTAAATAATCTTTGCGTCTTTTCTTATATTTTAGTAGCTTTTTATAATAGGTAGACACTCTAACACAATAAGTTCCAAATGAGAGTTTAGGGAGAAAAATAACCTTTGTTAGCTGTAGCTGAAATAGTAATCTGTAGTAATTATGTAAAAATAATTTCATCAACACTTCTTTCATTATTTAATAGTAGGGCACTGGTCCATTTCACAATGGGTTTAAGCCCCACTGTCCGCCATACTGACCAAATGTGAGATCTTTATAATACTACTGATAAAATTAATGTCAAAACTTATTTCATCTTCAAGTATATCTGAGGTTTATTTCATAGTATATATGTATATATGTAGTGTGCTAATCATAAGTCGTATAATGGGCATGACTTAATTAGTATTGTATTTAAATTTAACGATTTATTGATAAAAACTATTGTTTTTGTTGCCTTTATTTGCCTCATAAGTGAAGTAGGGGGAGAGGAAAAAAGCAGTGTAATAAATATCTTGGCTTACTTTTCAACAAAGTGTTAATTACTACATTAGACTGATGAAGTTATTGATATAACACTAATTATTATTGTAGAAATGAATACCTTATAATTATCGCGGTTGCATTAAAATATTAATATTTAGCGATCTTCAACTGTCGCAAAAATGTTTTTTTTGTATGAAGACATGTAACCGTTTCTAATGCTCTATATTGTGTCAGACCGCTGACTGAAAAGGTATTTGGTCTGGGTGGTCATTTAACGCCACAGGTAATCGCCTAATGGATTCGATGACTGCTAGTAACAAATTATGTCGAGCGTCGCCGTGCTTCGACGAACGCGAAACAATCGACCCGTTGCTTCATTAGACACCCTGTTATCAAAATGTATTGATAGTTTCTGTTTTTCCTTTGGGGGCTTTAACCGTGCTCTCAAATTTTCAAAAAAAATCTTGTATCACTGATTCGAATCTGCAACGTATAAAATTCGTTCCTAAAGCTTCTCATCATCAGCGATATTTTTATGAGGATCCTGTTTTCCACATAAAAAGCTTTAAAACCACACTACTAATTATTCTACTGCTACTTTTGTTAAGTGCGTACTGCCAAAGATCACATTATCTATATAGCATCCTGGGAAACTGTGTCCCTTTGTCTAATTCTCTCTTTCAATTCCCTAGAACAACGATGCATTCGCAGCTGCACTTGAATAAAAACGCTTCTGCTTACTAATTCAACTTCCACGTGTGTCACTAAATAAATAAATACTTAAATAAATTAATGCTTCTCCTATAATGAAGTCTACGATGAGACTGCGAGAGATTTTATCGCGTAATTTATATCTGCTCCCAAAGCGGTCTCTTAGTTTAGCAGCTAGAGACTAGTGAGGCGGGGTCAACCGTCAAGGTCACAGTTCTGTGTTCGATTGCCATCCTGATTCTGTGTCTCTGGATGTAAATTTATATATGTAGTACAGCCGTTGGCTACTTTTAAATTAAATGATTGTGTTTTAGTTCTCACAAAACATTATTGTTATATTTAAAATATGTATGTAATCTCAAACTAGTTCTAGTAACAGTTTACGGTCAGTGTCAATCGAGCATTGATCCCGTCTTATCTATATACGTGACTGATAGCGCGTGGCTTCCTCATTTATCTTCAATACGTTAGGCGCGGATGCTACTACTGATACTCACAACTTATGTCATCTTCTTATTCATGCATACATGCGTATCTTCACGCCAGGTCTCTCACGGAGTAGCACCCAGTGCCAAATATCTCTATCCTTACAGACTTGCCGCCCTTCTTGTACATTCATAACCCTTTTCGTACATGCACGTCGGTTTCGGATGGTTTTCTTATTCATGGTTTTGTCTTTTTTTTTCGTGTTTCTTTTACTATCAATAGGAATTTTAATCGCCCATGGTAGTTTAGTTAGCTCCCACTTTAGGCGTCACCGTTACTCTTATGTCTACAGCGAAGCGGAACTATTTTTTCTAGAATTTTCTATTGATACTCAATATAATTTAAAAGTATATTTACTTGTCAGTTAAATTTTTCGTTGATTGTGAATCTGGACAACTTGAACCGAGAGTGATAAGTATTGCTCAAGCTTTTCACAATAATTCCGGGCAGTTGAGAATTCCTTAAACTACCACATTTTTTGAAATGCCTTCCACACATGCATTTTAGGAAGTTGCGTCATAAAGTTTGTTTGAAATTATAGTAGCCTATGTAGGGCATGTTATTCACTTTGTTTACACATTAGTTTATCTATGTTATGTTGGTAATTACTTGATTCATTTGTTAGTAATTAATTGTGTACGTGAGGTCGCGGGTTCGAAGCGATCGTGCGTAAATAATGAACCATAACATGTGATTTATATGACATTGTTATGTCACACACACACATTAATAGACTGACGAGTGTCTCGTGTTTATTGATATTGCTTTAGTGGGAGTTTTCACGTTGCCTTTTTATTCATTACATTCTTCTATTATCTTCTTCTATTAAATAACTCTTTACTTACGTTGCCACATTAATAAAAATACGTTAACGTATGCACGTTAGCATTTGTTTCTTAACGTACGTATATACACTACTCATTATTCATTAACGTACATACTTGTGCTAGTAATGATACCTCACCGTACGTTCTTAGACACTTATTCAATTTACACATTTCTTTTAGTACGTGTTCGCTTTTATACTCGTCTTTCTTTATTGTCGACGGAGTCCACGATTCCTTATAAAGATACTAATTTCACCCTGAATTCTTTGAATCATAAACAAATTCTTGTGAGGACTAATCCACTGGGTTCACGTCTTCACGAGTTTGCGTACTACACACTTTGTACCAAAATACATATGTACATCGACAGAAGCAGTGCCGCGTTGCAGCAGAAATGAGCGCGTCTATAGTTCTAGGACATTCAAGTGACGGGCGCGCAATCACTTTTAATGATGTAATAATTAACTAATATTCATGTTATTTTTCGTAGGATGAAGAAGCTTGGAGCGAGCAATTCAAGTCGCATCACGACAGCAAGCCCAGAGGCAACGAGGCTGTTTCCTTGGATGTATCCTTCCCTGATGCTGAGCAGGCTTATGGTAAGAAGCGTTTTAACAAAATGTTGTCTCAAATCATTTATTTAAGCCCCTGTATAACAATAAATCTGGTATATATTATTAATATCATATGGTAATGATGGATGGAAGGGGCGATGGATCCTTACTAATGAATACTTAAACTATTCATATTTAAATAAATAAATGAAACATTATTTCAGAACTTTCAACACCCGTAGTTTTCTATTATTGTTTAATAATACACTTGATTTGTATTAATTACAGATGAGTTTTAATAAACCCAGTACTGTCTCCACTCAGTGATCTTAAATAAACCAGTTAAGTCTCTCTCTATTGTACCTGCTTAGGATGCCATTGTCGTTATTATGTAGGCGCTGCATTAAAGCAGCCGTTCTCTAACGCATAAATGCATGTATGCGTATATAATAATATATAATATTTGACTGGCCCGTTGGCGCACTGGTTAGCGAAACTGACTGCTGTGCCGGAGGTCGTGGGTTCAATTCAGACCCAGACACAGCACAAATATTTGTTCTGTGTCTGGGTATAAACAAAATATTTATATAAGTATATTTTTCTATATATATATATATGTAGTTTATCGGCTGTCCTGTTACCATAACACAAGTACTCTTGATGCTTAGTTTGGGATGAGATGGCCGTGTGTGGAGATGTCCCAAGATATTATTATTATTATATTATAATGATCATACGAAATAATTGGCCAGGTATACCGGAGCACTCGGACGGGCTGGCGCTGAGCACCACGACGGCGGGCGAGCCGTACCGCCTCTACAACTTGGACGTGTTCGAGTACGAGCTGGACTCGCGCATGGCGCTGTACGGCTCCGTGCCCGTCGTGTACGCGCACGGGTAAGTGCCTACAATTAACAGTGAATAAGCACTTTCTAGGCAAGCGTACTACATCCTAGGCTGTATCCCGCTTTCCATAGGTGGGATAGCAGTCAAACGCGAGCCTACAGCTGAGTTAAAAAAAAACTGCCTGTAATACCACAGCAATGCGCTCTACGCTGGCTTCTGTCCAAAGGCTGTCTGGCACAGATCGCTTTTGAGCTTTAAGACCGCCTGTTGTATATTCTTTCATACCTTCATATTGTGTGTGACAATCGTGAATAGGCACATGAAGTCATAGGCAAGCGTGCTACACCCTAGGCTGCATCCCGCTTTCCATCAGGTGGGATAGCAGTCAAACGCGAGCCTATAGCT
>DVPD01000661.1:0-10713 GCA_018237605.1 Apyrrothrix (Melanopyge) sp. n. Burns01
TATGTAGTTTATCAGCCGTCTGGTTACCGTAACACAAGCTCTCTTGATGCTTAGTATGGGATCAGATGACCGTGTGTAGAGATGTCCCAAGATATTTATTACTATTATTATTTACGATGATTGACAGATATTTAAACATACGACTAGTATAATTTTGTTATTAGGAGTAACAATATTTCTATGACTCGTCCCTTGTGGTATAGCGATTTTAACTCTCTTATATGAGGCCTTTATTAACTGATGTTGAAAAATTGAAAGTATCATTTTTTAAATTTAGAATTTTATGTTATACACTGTAAAACAGTGACTGCCTCGATCGTCTAGTGGTGGCAGCCGCGACTGTTGGTCGAGGAGTCTTGGGTTCGAATTCCGGGTCGGGTACTAATTTATTGGATTATTCTAATTTACAACTTTCTAGGTAGCATTTCTAGTAGTGGCTTGGAGTCTGGTTTTGTGCCCGGTATATGGCAATAGGCCCACTTCCTATTCCGGTAGGACGTAAACGTAACTGGTGAAACGTGGGAGTGGTTTATACTCCTCTGCCTACCTCTTCGGAGATTACAGGCGTGATGTTATATTTCTCACATTGTAAAAATCGTCTCTATAACCATATTCCAACTTACTCCAAATTGTTGGTACAAGTGCTTCCTACTTAATTTTCTACAAAACTGATATCCGATTGCGAAAACGAAAACTATTTCACGAAGCAGGTATGAAATTTCAAGCAATCACGGTGCATTTTAAAGTTTTACGCAGCGATTTTCGAAGTTCGCAATGAAGCAAGCTCGTCGGAAAAAGTGCATTCTCAAATTGGTAGTGCTATTGGCGATAGTAAGCCAATTACGACTGTGGTGAATTTTAAGGTTTAGCAGTATTTTGCTGTCGTTTAAGAGCGAAGCTATCGTCAAGCGTTTAAGTTAATATCTGGGTGCCATTCAATCAATTCACTCGGTACCGGTATTTCATTCATTCACTTATAGAACTTTAAATTTTTATATTAACAATGAAGTGTCTTGTTTCATAAAGGTTTACTATTTAGCACTTGTTCCCAGTACAAGTACGGGCTCCAGTTTAGAGCTGGTAGGAAGAAATAGAGATGAAGGGAGATAATAAAAAGCGGTTACATATTGAGGAGCGATGCTTTGTTATTATCGTTGTACCTTCTGAAAAGCCGATTAAAATTATTATTCAAACCATAGTAAATTAATTTATACTCACTTCTATGCTACTCTATCTTATATCAAATTATATTTTCGTCTACAAAAGCACGCAATAACACCACAATAATACATTAAAAACGAATATTCGTAAAATGACGATTATTGTTTTTTTTCAAGGACAGAATTATTAAGGGCATTATAGAGATTACTAGTATTTGGGTTTTGTGATTTATAACTTTTTAGTACAACCTCGAGTATCTGATAAGCTTAATACTCGTAGCTAGTTCCCGATCAAGAAAATACTTTTTTATCTGTTAACATTAACTTTCCTTAATTATTAATGTGACATCACGCCTGTAATATCCGAAGAGGTAGACAGAGGAGTGTAGTACATTCCCACGTTTCACCAGTTACGTTTACGTTCAAATATGGGATAGGTGTGTGTCTGTTGCCATACACTGGGCATAAGTCCAGACTTTCTGAGTACATAATATTAAAAGGTACGAGAACGTAATATCTGATGATGTGTAGGATTCGGATTAACACAGAATATAATCAGTATAATTAATAAACGACGTTTATAATTTAAAAAAATGGCTACCGTACTTAATTTACTTTAGATTTCAAAGGATTAAAGTTTTTAAAGATATATTTTGCTATCCGTGTATATCAATTTGATTATAACAATGAAACAAACGTTATTTAATTTTCCAATTTAATTTGAGCAATTTTTTTGTCATATTTAATAAAACATGTAAAGATGACACATATTTTTTTCAGTAGAGATTGGGCAGTTGATCAAAAATTCCAATTTAAGTTGTCATCCCGCTGGCAAACAAGGCTATTAACTGTTGAAATCTACTGTGAGTTTAAAATTAAACCAATAAACATGGACGATTTTTAAGCCTCACTCAACTGGATTGTGAAAATAATGGATTCAAATAAAAATAATTGCAATACTATTATCGATCATAATTTCTGAAAATTACCAATTTCGACGGGTCACAGCAACAAATTTAAAAATTAATAAGTGTATTTTTTCAAGAGTCTGGATTTGTGCCCCGTATATGGCCAAAGGCTCACCCCCATTCCACCGTGGGTAGACCTTAATCCTCTCATGTGCCCGCTGTATGGCAATAGACTCACACATATTCCATATTGGGACGTAACCGTAACTAGTGAAACGTCGGGGTGTACTACACTTCTCTGCCTACCTCTTCGGGAATTACAGGCGTGAGTTTATGTTATATAGAGTAGTCTCTTAACACTTAATTAAAATGTCTCTTAACACTAACTTCTACCATGAAGCGATTGGTATTACAATAAATTATTTCATTCTGAAGATTGTGGTAGCTGATCCAGGTGTGCGGTAGAGGCGACCATCTCAGTCCTTAAGTGTACCAACGCGTCTGTGACTAGCGTCCAATAAGACGGATACTAAATACAAAATGAGTATGTACTAACATAATTATATATGCTTTTTGACAGTTAATTAACTCCAACAATCGCACTAATATCTTATAGTAACTAGAAAACCTGACAGTAATAGACCTTTCCTCACAGACCTACTGGAAGTCGGTTGCTTCGTGTTTGGATGCCAGCGGCTGCTTGTGACTGCTGTCTGCCCTTTTGCTACTCTTTCCACTTAAAAAAAAATAACAAATACAGTTTTTATTCAAAGAAAAATGATAGAAAATGTTGGGGCAGAGATATTTTTAATAGCATTATAAAATCGAATTCTTGGTACCAAGAGAGATTTAAATGCACACAGTTACGTAATGAATGGATTGTGTTTAGCGAGCTACGATCTGATCGCACTGATCCCTCGGGAATGCAGTTAGTTTACGTATTCCCTTTAGGTCCCCCTTCTTCCAATACCTAGTGTATATTCTGACAACATGCTTTGTTCCACTACCTAGTTGATAACCACTGTTATTTTCGGATTTTAAAACTCCACTGTATTCTTTGCGATTAATAAATACATAATTGTGTCCGTATTGTTAAATATACTCAGTTAAACAATATGAATTAATGATGTTTGAATAGAGGTTTCCTTATTTAGGAAAGGGAACGAAAATTGTGTCATTGAAAATGACATTATTTTTTCTAATGTTTATTCCGAATACCTTTTTTAGATTAACTCGAAAAGGGTTGAGTTGACCCAATAAAAATTTGTGAGTTGGAAAAAAGCAGCGATTTATTTTGTAAAAAGTTTTGTCCTCGCAAACCAAAATCAAACAAATATTTATAAAGGAATGCAGTAACTGTAATTTTCACTTCATCATTTAGTGAAAAGAGACAACGCATTGTTTTTGAACAAACTTGTATTATCCATCCATAGTTTTCTGGTAGAAAATGCCATTACACATCGAGATCGCTCTTTGATACCACTCTACTTTAATATATTAGTGTCCCGTTGTGATTCGAAGACTGACCCGTTAGTCCAGTAGTTAGAGGATCGGACTTCTGTGCTGAAAAACGTGGGTTCGATTTCCATCCAGGACAAATATTAGCGTGATGAGCCCAAGTATATGTCATGCACCTGGATGTAAAAATATGTATGTTAAATAAGTATATATTAATATATGTATGTAGTTTATCAGCTGTCTGGTTACCGTAACACAGGTTCTCTACGAGCAGGCTTAGGGGTCAAATAGCTGGAGTGATGTTCCAAGTTTAATTATTTCATACACAGATTTAGTCATTTTAGACGTATTTTTGACTGTTTCCTTTTTCGCGCACAGGTATGATGAGCGATACCGTTGTACAGATCTCTTTCCCTTTAATTAATTTAAGTAAAAACTGAAAAAAAACGTATGCCGTGTTCTAAATACTTTCTTAGTAAGGGAAACCGAGCATCCTGTAACGCGAGCCGGGGGAATAAGCCATGAGATACGCGCGGAACGAGCTCGATGTTCAATCATCGCGGAAGTCGTCGTGAACTTGCCATTTTTTACAACCGACGCGGCTGTTGCAAGGGACTCCCGAACTACTCCTTCGGGATTTTTACGGAGGTAATGAAAACTTGTGACAATTCTTATTTCCAATGTTTCCTGGTGGAAAAAATAACAAGAATAAAGTGGAGATTGAAAGTGCAAGGACATGTAAAATTATAATCTTAACGTAACATCACGCCTGTATTTCCACGAAGTGGTGAAGTGTAGTACATTCCCACGTTACATCAGTATGTTATACGTCCTGCCATGGAATAGGGGATGCGCCAACTGCCACCGGGCAAAAATCTAGACTTCGAGCATGAATTAGAAATATCAACTTCGAAAAACCTAATAGTACCCGACTGGGGAAACGAACCCAGGACATTTTAATCAGCAGTCGCGCTTGCAAACATGAGTACATTGTTAAGTAAATTAATTAAGAAATAGAGACTGAGACAGTAAAGTAGTTTATATTTCAGCTGGCGGTTTGTGGTTAGAATCCTAGCGCTCTCTTCGGCTTTATAAAGTTATTTACATTTTGAGTATTAAATGTAACCACAATAACGAAGAAATAAATTACGAGGACACCTGAACGCTTTAAATAATCTATAATAGTTTCGAATATAGTATATAGAGTCCGCTTGCCCACAGTTCGTCAGAGTGGTAAGCTTTAGGCGGGCTATTTCTGAGAATAAGCCTTATGTTCGTAAACCAAGCCAAGCCAAGTCAATGTTGGAATAAAAACAATATTTTCCCGTGCTGATAGTACAATGTTCAACTCAGCTGTCCCGATGTACTGGTGTCGGTTAGTCTGACACTTACTGCCACACATCTATTTTGGGAACATGTCAAGGAAATGGTAATATTCTTAGGAATAATTGATACAAAATACACGTATATGTACTAATATTTATAATAAAGTGGATAATACCACATAACCGGCAAAAAAGTATTCGTGAGGTCGATATTTGATGTTAAATAATTATATCGATGTCACATCACAGCACGTAGGTATGTGGAATATATTCTCAAATATATTCCATGTTGTTAATACAATAAACACCATTGGAATTGTAAGTGGTAATAAATATTTAATCAGCACGACACTAGCACCAACAACCAGTGTAAAGTATACAATAGCTATTCATGAAAACTACAACTAACTATGACTAATAAAATAAAACTAAAAAAAATAGTAATTATTGCACGTTTCTGGTAAGAAAGAAAAACGAAGAACTGTTCTTCAGTGCAAACCGCGAAATGGGCGGACTCGGCTAACGTCGTAGTGGGCGCCGTATGCGACGCTGTTTAGTCCGGCTCGTGCTCTCAGGTGGCTTGGAGGCCTGGACACGTGTGCATTCATGTGCGTCCTTGAGTAAAAAACAAAAATAAACCAATGTTATCATGGTGTGTAGGATTGTTGCTGATTTGTAAGTTTAAATAAGTTTAACAAATAATAGGTAAACATATTTTAGCCTTTTAAAATACATTCTGTTTCATGTTGCAGGTTGTACTCATAACTTCAATAAACAATGAATGTTGGTTTAATAGATAACTTCGGCGAAACATTCAGGAGATAATATATAGATAGAGTAGGCGAACTACATGCGCGTATGTAAGTGAAAATGTTCCATTGATAGAAAGAGAAAGAACATGCATTTGGTAGTGACTAAACTGTAGTATCTGATTGGCTTCTTCAGTAATTTACGCGCGAAGTTGCTTCAAATTCATAACTTTATTGACGAGATTATTTTTTTCTTGCAAGAGGATTGAGATCATTATAATGTGTCCAGTCAGAAATTAACATCAGCCCTTCCGTACCTCGGATGATTAGCTGAGTCTTTAAAGAGCCCTTTCAAAAACTTGACAGACAGATCGACCCGCATCTCCTACAATTCCCACTGGAGCAAGTAGTGAAGTGTCCTTTGAGCATATTAAGCTAGGCACATCTCTGTTATTTCCGCAAAGACAAGCCGGAGTATGACATTTTCAAGAACATTTAATTTGGATATTTTGTACTCATTTCCCATTCTTAACTCTCTTCGTCCTTGAAGTAAAGGCATTGGACATCATAGTATGCGACAAAAGATAATGCGCGAGGATGAAGTCAGTTGTCTTCAAATATATATCATAAAAATGAATGAAATGTTGTTACTAGTCTAATTTTACAGTATCTGTACATTTAAGAACAGGAGTGACGATATACGTAAAGTGGCTGGCAGTAGCTGGAAACGAAGAGCTGAAGATCGAGCTCAGTGGCGTGCTATTGGAGAGATATATGTTCAGCAGTGGACGGCAACGAAATGATGATCAGGATGACGATAATGATTCACAATTACTTCTACGTAAATAATGAGAATATTCAAAGCTCGATGTCGACATGGTGTGGAATTATCGAAGAATCCGGACAAAACAGAAATTCTGATGTTAAGCGGAAGTAAGTTCAAATGAGCTGCTCTTTTCCTGGAACGTTGAAAAGGGTTCGATGATTAATTTACAGGACTTTTCAATTAGCATTCATTTTGTTTAGTTATTATTTTCACTAAACTGTATTTGTAAACATCTGCTATAACTATTCTTTTTAGTTAGCAACGGGCTTGCGTTTGATTGGAATTACGATGATTGGAATCAAAAGCCAGATGCAGCCTAGGATGTTTTTGCTATTCATTGAATTTATGATGAACAAGTACCTATAGTAGATATGCACTAAGAAGATTGTGTAATGTTCTGATCAGGGTCGAACTATCGAACCTGTCTTTAACTTTGTACTCCATTGTTAAGCTTAAAGAATGTCACGTGATGGTGTGATAAATGATGATGAAGGATGTGATGAGCAGACATTAAATCTTTATCATTTAGACATGAGTTTCTCAAACTTGATATCTGTACACAGCAAGTGGCAGTCTATAACACGCTTTAAGTGGCAGTAGATAATTTGCAATTGTAATGAAAACCAAAATTAACGACCATTTCTTTTACTTGCTAATTGAAATTTATTAGCCGTGACAGCATCAGACAAGTAATGATTTGCAGCCAGGGCCAACCTTGCCCCACTTTCTGAACATCGCGAGATGGGCCTGCGACTATTTTGGGTGTATACTTTTAAGTGACGCGAAGTCGCAGGTGGAAGACATTTAATTTGTTTGGAAGCTTTAAAGTTTAATTTGTTCGTTACAGGCAGCTCATTCATTTCTCAACAATTACTGCCATCCCACTTGTAATTCCGCCGGCGGATATTAAAATTCTGTGATATATTAGTGTAGGTAAATTTAAAGAGATAAACACTTGAAATGAACATTTTAAACTATTCTTTAAAATTCTAGTGTGTTTGAGGGATTGCAAGATGAAGATGAAAAAAAAAACGTAATTGAAATCTAAATCAATTGGACTGAAAACAGTTCTACCTGCGAAAACTGCACTGTTGTATCTGATCTGTTGTATCTGGCTGTAGTAACCACTGGAAATCTATTCATCTGTCCATCAGCTTTTAAAAGTCCACCGTTGGACATAGGCCTCCCCTTGTCGGTTTCGCGCCATTCAGTCCTCAGCTTTTTGAAATACGCTGCAGTCTGCTGTGCTTTCAGGTCGTTAGGCAAACTGCAATGCAGGCGACCTACGCTTCTTTTACCGAGTGGTGACAACAATCCCATCTTTCCTTTGCCATCTGCTATCGAGCTGTGTAGCCTGAAAGTGAAGTATTATATATCCAACGAGCCACAAATACTCGTGCTTATCACAAAAATATTTGCCTAAGATGTGGTCTAGTCAGCTAAATATTGTTATGCAAAAATATTAAAATTTAGCATATATAATATATAGCATATACGATAAGTGTAGAAATTTTATTTTAGTATACCTATAATATTTCAACGTATGACCATGGGAAATAATATCTTAATCCCGTTATCCGTGCTTTCTGCCTTCCCAGTAAGAGATCTGCCGTGATATGTAAAGAAGTAACAAATGATATCTATGATCCGTAACATTAGGTTTGTATACATGAAAAGGCCATTGTTGTTTATAAACGCTGATCGCGGCCAGCGAGCGGTGTGTCTGTATGTATGCAGTTAATTAACTGCCAGAGGAACAAAGGGGATAAGAAATGGCAATGTGGCAAATGAGCGGGCGATTGGACGCATTTTGTGGCAACTGCGGCTTTTGTGCGCTTTATTACACGTCTATTAAATATCTTTTGCGCCTCTGCTATCATATAATGGTTTACTTTCCGCGCTTCGCATTGTTATTATCTGGCTGTTTCTTCCTTTTTTCTAGTGTTAATTGTATCTTTACCTATGACTTAAACAACAATTTTCCAACCATAGTGTACATGACCACTCGCAGGAACTTATTTCAAATCGGACTGTCCGTCTTAAAATTAGTTTTTTATAAGACTATTAGTTAGTATTGACTAGGAAAACAGTTCGTTTTTTAGTAACATTAGTCCATTTGTTATAAGTTATTGTGGCAGCAGTTAGTCAATACTTTTTTAATTACTAGATAACCTAGTAGATTAAAATTTAATAACCCATTCCGGAGGTTTTGGATTCAAATCCTGGCGCGCACTTCTTGACCAAAAACGTACGTTTGTGATGCAACGGTAAAGGAAAATCTAAGATAACCTCAGAATTGAGTTCCTGCATAATGTTTTCCAAGGCCTTTTAAGTTTCCACCCACACCTGCGGTTTTAACCCTTCTCATTATGAGAAGAGAACCATGTTGAACAGTGGAACGATAAAAAGGTTAATGATGATGATGATGAGTGTCTGTTCTGTACGAGGCTGGCTGCAGTCATAATGTTACTCCTGAGGACTAGAGGTACTGATAATAAAATCTATCAGATAAAACGTTTTCGTCGAAACGGGAGTGCCGAGGAATTCAAAGAACCGTTTGTAAAACAAACCCCATGACGTCATTTCCAGTTGGAATGATTATTTAATTGTACTCGATTCATAAACTCAAAATCGGGTTTCATAAATATCATGCGGACGATTTCATTATTGTAATGGAATATTATTCAAACGTATTAACTAACTTTGGGTTATGGCCATTTGATATGTTGTTATTCTGTTGGCCCTTTGCATTAATGGGGTCGAGGGAGGCTTAAAATTAAAATAATATAGCTGTAACTATTGTAAACTTATTATCTAAACAACTTTTGGAGGTATGGGAGTGTGAAATAAAGTGTTGTTTATTTGATTAGTTGAAAAATACATAATCACTCCCTTAATACATGCACGCTGATGTCAGAGATGTCTGACCCCCATGTCAGCCTGCATCTACATGGGCATGCGCTACAAGTGGTTATGTATAAAATGTCGTCGTAATATTTCGGAAAGGACGTTTTAGAGTTAGACCTTTCACATGATCTCGTCATACAATTTCATGGACCATAAGTATCGTTTCTTTAAGTGTTTAAGTGTCAAAGCCGGGAATTGGAGGGAGGGGAAGCGAAGGAGAGACAATGTTCTTTTGAGTTATACTGTCTTCGAATTCAATTAATCAATGTATCTATGCACATTGATTAATTGAATGTCTTCGAAATGTTTCACTTCTCGGGCACACTCCGGCACCACCACCCTTATCAAGTGATAACATAGATGAGTTCTACCGTGCTTTATAATATTACAAAGTCCCCAGTGACCCAGGTCACGACCAGAATACTATTAATGAATCAGGATAATGTGACTTGATTCATTAAAATGCATTACCGATGATTCAAGGCAGATACAATTAACCCAGATTACTTTTATTTGACGTAAAACATTGTAATTAAATACCATATTGGTTGAATAATTAATTGTATCCATGGTAGGTCTGATCCTTACAAGTAATTATGTTATCTGCCTCCTGTGACTCGGCCTATGTGCTGCGCAAACAAGACGAGCGGGACGTGAGCAGGTTTAACAGGTTTTTCATAATTGTGAATGTTTTTGTTATTTTCCTTCACTCTTCCGGTTTAAGCTATTTTGGTGTGCATGTGATGTATGTTGATGATATATATTGCTGGATTGGTGAAAATAATAACTAAATAGCTTGACCTCCAGTTGGCCAGCGTAGCAAAACATGCCTTAACCATTCCCTTCCTTAGAGATGACATATCTCTAATAGTAGAACTAAAAATGGAAAAATTATGATGATCATTTAGAACCAAAATCGATAAGGCATTTGGTATACGATATGGAAAACGTGTTTAAGTAGTTTTTGAATTCATACACTTTTTAACTGTAACCTGGAACTTAAGTCATTGTATCATTTCCATATATTTAATCTCAAACTGTCAGACCGCGGCACAGCTGGACTTAAAACTCGTTGGTTTTACAATTGTTACATCGAACCCTGACCTTTAACGTCAAATGAAGATGTGGGCAGGTATAACAACTTCGCTAGCCTTCTTCAGGCAATAATTACAATGGTTTTATTGTTCTCAAAACAAAAGAACAAATCCATGCGCTTAACGCTTTTCGGTTTCTGTTCCACAATGAAATGCTCCACACTATACAAAATCAGAGGGCATTGAAGAAAAATGTAATGAGTTTAATTTTGCGGAAAGTATAATATTTTGACTGCCTCGTTGGTCATCTTGTTGCTAGCGCGACAGCCGATCGAGAGGTCCTGGG
>DVPD01000662.1:0-10708 GCA_018237605.1 Apyrrothrix (Melanopyge) sp. n. Burns01
ACGTAATTAAATATCACTATCCCCTTACAGAGTAGGTAGGGAGCATCAAATGTCAAATATTCCTATTTTTACAGACCTGACTTGCTTCTTCTAGTCTTTTTAAAAAAACTGTAAATATCCAAACAATAAGTCAACTGTACTGTAGTTCCTGACCACGCATTTAAACGTACAAATCTCTTTAATACAATCTCATCTAATATGTAATAAAACCGTTTCAAGATTAGCTGCTGTGCATTGTACCTAAATAACAGATTTATAATAGCACCATTATTATTATCTGTCCTCATGAAAATGCTTACGTAACTAATACATAGTACATTTTATCAACACCACTCTACACAAACACCTTCTGAGGGTTTTTTAGGTTGCTTTTCAAAAGAAATTTGTGGATGAAGAGTATAAAAAAAAGAAAAAAAATCTTTTGCAATTTGCAATGCTTTTACCTGCCTTAATCCAACGAATTACAACATTATCACGGCTTTGCATTTTGTGATATTACACTAGGAAAAATAGATTTCAAAGGCGTAGTTTCGATTTTATTACTGATTTTTTTTTATTTCCCTATAAATACAACAGCGCGCTGTACACGAGCGGCAAATTACGCGGCGGCAACGAAAACAGGCTCCATTCAGCCCGTCACGTACAAAGCGCCGCAAAAAGCAGTTTGTCTGCCTTGATTGCTTTCCGTCTTCCATTTGTATGAATTGCCGATAAAAGATAATGTAAGACAAAGTCTTACAGGAAAGCCTTACAAAAATGTCTATTCATAACCATATTTGTCCTTTCGTATCACATTTTCCGTATGTACTCTCTGAATAGATCTAAGAGGTAGTGTGAGAAAATACAATAAGAAGGTGAGTGTCAGAAAATACAATAAGACTATTTATATCGGACTCTGCCTTGAACATTTTCGCGTAAGTAACTGTGAACATTTTAAAAGGCTGGTAGTTACAAATTACATTATACAATCATTCCTAGTGTGAAGGGTTAGCCGCAACATCTAGAACCAAGGAGTTCCTATCGCATGTGGACATTAGTGCCAGAGAATACGTTTACTTATTAGTCGATTTAAAAGACTATTGTTTTTGCTTTTCCCTTACTATTTCTACCATTCTCCAACAAAAGCGTAACTAGTTGCGACACTCTATATATAGTCTTCCCTTAACACAACTTCATACGTTCACATTTAGCGATTAATCATATCCGCTATATTTACAAATCCAAACCAAGCTCGGGCACGCGGGGCGCTTCGCGCTAACTGCTACACACTGAAAATCTACATCCAATACCATAAAGGCTCTACATTCTTCGTGAGATCAATCACAGAAGCATTACTGACCCTGAGGGCAATGTTGTAATCGATACGCCTTGTGTCTTGGGGTATGTTTTCCTAAAAATAGAAAAACGCAATAGTAGTTCTGTGTATCAATGAAAATGTAAGAGGTTTATTTTTTGTATTTATGTTTCCTCTACAGTGTTCAGTAGATTTTATTATTATTGTTACATCATCACGCGAGATCGGTAACGGGGTAAACAGAGACTAAAGAGTACCAAATATTTACGTCCGTACAGAACTGACATGTTTCTTGTACATTGGTCAGGCTCTGCACACGTGCCTGCCGGAGTTCATAAATTAATAGTAATGTGCCGATATTAATACTGACGGATTGTATATGAATTGCAACTTAACATTAGTGCCTAATAAAGAGATGGGGCGATATCGCTTTTGTGGGCCATGATTAATGGCATTCGCCAAGGTCGACCAGTATGAACTTAGCCACTCCACAACATAAGTCATAACATCTGTCAATGCTCAGGCCATTATAGCTGTAATCGCGTGCAAGTAATGGCGGAAGTAGACTGTTAATATGAAACAGTAATTGCTATTCCGGTTTCACGAAGTTTCCCAGATCTGTTACACGTATTGGCGGGTCGTTTCGAAATCACCGCTATTTTAGTTGCCCTAATACAATTTCTTTGCAAGTTTTCGGCGAACCAATCGCGTGTATAAAAGCTTATTTTGTATTGTAATTGAACTATGTTAGTACAACGTTAAATTAATATGAAGAATCACTTAAAATACTACTCATAAGTGATATGTTCAAAACAACGTTTTCACTTGTAATTAAATTTAATGCAATATTGTGCTCACAGTTTGACATTTACGTACAGGCTTTCCTTCTTCTAGAAATTATTCTATCTTTATTTCATACATCAGTTCATTATTCTTCCTCACATAAAGCGATCGTTCACATTAAAATCGTAGACTAGGTATTATGTCACTTCCCTGGATTTGGACATGGAATATATAAGTCAACTTCCCGTGCGTCAGTCCGCTTTCATATTTCATTAGTTGCCTGTCGCGTCTTGGCTCGTTCCGGCGCTCTGTTTTACAACTATAACTGACAGTGTTATTATCTGTGTTAAGCTATTCAGTTGCTTACAATGTTTTCGATTTAGAGCAAATAAGTTTTTCTTTTTTATGAAGTAGCTAAAAGATGTGCGGGCTATCTTGCGGTATCGTATCTTCCAGTTTTAAATCAGTTTAAACATGTTATGCCTTTAGATGTGGTTTCATTGATTTCTTCATTTCTATCACTAATTAGGCTTCTTATATGTTATTTATGTTCAAAGTGTATGTTGACGGGTACTTTAACGTTAGCTACAATATTCAGTCTCTTAATACTGTTACGTTGACCGTCGCATGAATGCTGTTACGCTGTTACTATTACGCTTATTTTAGTTGGTGTCTGAGTTCCACTACCTTCTTCCTATTTTATACCAATATCATGTTTATACAATACAAAAACAATACTTGTATTAAGAAATTATATGAATGCATTTATATATTCTTTCAAAGTATCAAAATATAGATCGAAAAGCAAATTTGGACAATAAGTCACAGAAATGGATTGATTTTCCCGTCTCGAACGAGGAAAAGTGGATTGGAATTGATTGCTGGCTTTTGCCACCATTGTGCGATGTGAACAAATTCCACGCCTTAGTTTACCGCAGGAATCTCTTAAGTGAAAGAAAATAAGGCGCCTAAACGACCTTATCGTCTCATTCGCAGGACATTACATCACATAAATGTATTTTCTATTCACTGTGACTCAGATAAAATGTTCGAACTTCAAACAGTCGTTTGAGTCTGCAATACTACGTACTTACAAAATCTATAGATCTGTGTTTACCTGAGATATAAAATATTTGTCACATATTTTATTTCAAAAGTCAGAGTAACTCACTATTATTTGACTACTGATTCGAATTTAAATTATTAAATTGGGCGTCATATTGGATAGAAATAAGTGTGCTGTATAATTTGAAAAGATACTGGTACAGATTTTATACATTAACGTTTAATTCAGTGCTGACATTCGAATGGGAAGCTGACACGGACGTCCCATTCCGTGGCTGTCGTGCGCGCGTGCCGCGTCTCCATATTTCATTAATGGCTTGTCGCGTCCCCGTGTCTTGTTTCCGCGTGTCCGGCGTCTCTCATACTAGATGGATTATACTTTAGATAATTGTACCATATCCAACTTTGTAAAGAAAAGAATAAATAAATGTCGCTGATTAAAAGAACCTCTTAACTATTACCACTGAATACTGCACACTTTGTTCCCTTTTTACTGTTTACCTACTTACTTTTTAATTGTTATTTACTTTGTTTGCTACACTGTTGTGACAATTAAGTAAACTAGACGATTCCCTTAATATTTTTGTTAATAATATCGTTATGTCAGATTTCTTACAGGGTAGGCAGAAAGCACCGTGTGTAAAATACAGACCTCTGTAAACCTGATGTTCTTCTACATTCAGTGCAGCGTTCTGACTCTCACATAAACGGTGTCTGACTTTTTTGATCGAAATAGGAAAGTCTTGGTCCCCTTGGGCACCTGCTTCCATCAACATTGGCATTGTATATTGGCTTTGTCGTTCTTTCATTTTCCATCGTTTCTGTTTATATGTATGTGCAAATCACTTTGACCGGAAAACCCGTCTTGAACATTTACTGATCGTGAAACTCATCTTTCTTACTGCGAGGAGAAACAACGTAAAGTTGCTTCCCTCCGATGGTGATTTTAATTTATTCCGGCCTTTCTCTGCTCTCGATTCTAGTTGGTTTCTTTACTATCCTCACTTATAAAAAATAAACTTTCACTGTATATTCCTTTCGACAAGCTACCTCGGTAGTTTGTTACGTACGTGTCAGTCAAGTCCCAGTTCAATTTTTTATTTAGAGCCCGCGCAGTCTCGCCACGTCACCTCGGGATATCGCCGGGAGCGCTTAATCCGTGACCGCTAAATTCTTACAATTAAAACGACAGTCTAGCCCGTAATATGTCAACTTGATAAATCACTTTTTCAGTATCAAAACCTAAAATGTTCCTCCATTTCTGTCGACTAATTCTTACTTCAGTATTTTCTAAGAAGTTATATGAATAATAAGCTCACAAGCTGTGTAGACGTAATAGGCTGTTGGTCCAGTCGCCAGCCACTCCGACTGCTGAGTCAAAGGGTGCGAATGCCCCAGATAGACCAAATATTAGTAGAATTATGTTTATTACTTATATTACCACAGTACCAACTCTGTGTAGCTGGCGATCAGCTGGCCGTTAGCGAAAAATAAAAGAAACGTTTAATAATAATTGACAACTTCTATAAAGTATTTCTGAGTGGCACATTTCATATCTATAAAGACATTTTCTTATTTTATCTAACATATTATAGTACATACATATCTTTCAACAGATTTCTTACGATTACTGTAGATAAGACTACGTATTATTCTTGTATACGATCTTAAAAAACTCTACTGTTTGCTAAAAAGTCAGCAATAGTTCGTATTGTTGATATTGTGTTAAAATTACGCTGTAGTATAGGATACACTGAATTAGACTGAAATGGTAAACTGTATATTACTATTAGCAATTGGCTCGCCTCGTATTCTATAGTAGGACCTGTAACATAACTGTGGAATCGTGGAGTGTACTGCCCCCTCCGCCCACGTCTAGGCGGAATTACGGGCGCTATGTGTGTTGTGTTGTGTGTGCATATTATTATTGCTGAACGGAAGCAAGCAGACGAGTACATGAGCAGATGTAAGCATTTGTATGCAAAATATTCATTTAGTTACATCAGGATATTCAGTACCGCGCGCGATCAGTTCGCGGTTAGTAGATAACGAGGGGAACATGTTCATGGCCTAATTGTTAACCTTGGAGATTATTAACTAGCCGGTTTTATGTATTATCGGTTAATAAAAGTCATAACACTATTAAAGATACTAAGACGTTTTACAAGAGTATTACATAATATTTTAATTAGTGACCGTTTCATCAATCTGTGAGCCAGCGCACAGTCTATGGGAATAGTAGGTAGGGCATACGGAAGTCGATGTGACTATAAATGGCGTCAGAACAAATTATGTAGTGCAGTGTATTTTTTGAATTATGGAGTATTATTATTATTATTTTATTCAGCTGAGTCTCGCGCGAGAATAATTTCGCGCGCCAAGAACGGTGTGAAACTAGGCTCTTAGATCTCTTATTCCGCAAATTTAAATCGATTGATTTTCTTTAGCTAGTTTTTGAATGTACATTAAAACTAGCTAGCTAGGCGCCTCGCTATGATGACTTACAGCGAAGTACTGATGCATTGAATGCGAGTAGGCATTGAAAAGGTAGAGTCAGACGGCGGGAAGGAGAGCGCAATCCTCGCAATTTCCAAGTTAATTTCTACGCGTGGCATAAATTTATATAATATGTACGAGACAATTGTGTCAAGTTATATTAAATGTTTTTTTTTTAAATTTCGTTTTGTATCAAAACTCCTGCGCCCTTGAGCTTACGTGTATTTAAACTTATGCCATTCCACGAACTGCAAGTATAATTATTATGTAATCACTCCAGTTCTCTTACTGGGTAGGCAGAGAGTACCGAGTGCTAAATATTCTATCCTCACAAACTGGCAGTGTTTCTTTCACATTTAATACTCTATTTATAAATGCACGCCATGTTACGAAGTAAAATGCTGGTATTCAAGCAATAATGTTTCCAATGTGAAAACAGTCCCGGTGCACGGCGGCGCTCGCGGCGCGTGTGCCACTCGCTGACACGCGCTAATTTCTCACCCGCTAACTGATAGCCGTTGTCTTTACACGATGTTAAAAACATTGCACGCATTCACTTACGCGTTTTGATTTGCATTTATTAGCATTGGACATAACAGACATTAAGGTACAGTGAATTAATAGTATTTTATTTTACTTTCACTGTCTCGTTGGCCTAGCAGTTGCAAGCAGGACTGCTGAGAAAGAGGTGGGTACGATCTCCGGTTCGGACAAAGTATTATTGACACTTTCTAAAGTTAATTTCTCAGTAGTAATTGGGAGCTGGTTCGTGCCCGGTGTATAGAATCACCCCCTATTCAATGTTTCTGTGTATAACGTAACTGGTGAAGCGTAAGAGTATCACTCTCCTCTGCTTACCCCTCTCGGGAATTACAGGCTTGTTGTGAAATTTCACTAATTGAGGATCACGAAAATCTTCATACTGTTTTATTGTTATTAGAACAAATAACGTTCAGTAACATAATATAATACAGAGTGTAATTAATGTTAAGGATGTATTGGCGCTTACGATCCAGGGCGCCTGGGTGCTGTCTACCTGAGGGCTGGCTGAGGGATATACGGCTGTACAAGAGGAATTATATTTAATGACATTGAAACCCTCAAGACAGAAATCCTACTAAAATTAAACTGATCACAATTGAAAATCATTTGAGTAAAGTAATGTAAATCTCAGGCATACCCGAAGCCGAAATTTGCCTAATTCCGTATTCGTCCTGTGGCTAACAAGCGTGCGGCGCTAACGAAGGCTGTGTGACCCACGAGCCACTTCGCACCGCACGCGCCAACGCCGAATCGATCGGAAGTAAAAGGATCTTGACGATATTGTGCCAAAACATAGCTACAAAATATGAACACTTTCTACAAACTCTTGGATGTAAAAATTAGTTTATGTTTATCATGCCTTCTGAAAACCCACTTATTCATAAGACAACCGTGCTCGGCGTTGCTTAACGTTACATGTGCTTTGCAACCCAGAAGCGCACCAGGACTACAATTACAAGCCCTCCTTATATAAATCACATATGCTGATAATAAAAGCATATTGTTTTAGCTGCTCCACAGCGCCGGAGCTGTATAATTGAAGTGCCGCTATTTACTCATAATCCCAATTGCAAATAGCAAATATAAGATAAATCGGAACTGAGGAGATCATCATCATCATCAGCCTATTCCCGTCCGCTGTTTGCCAAGGCGTGGTCTCCACTCCAGAACACGTCTACTCCATCGGTTATCGGTTCTGCGACAGATGTGACATAGAATAGATTGAAGAGATAGAATATTTAAAAGAAACCATTAAATATAGCCGAAACACAACGGACGGCGCAGCCCACAACACTGACCACACAGTACCTATATTCGATAATGAATAAAGTTTTTATTTTGACGAGATTGAAATATTCATTTTGACAACGGGACGCGCACTACCTGCGTAACGCACGCCAGAAATGAAAATAACAGTTCATATTACGTATAAAACAATATGTTACATTTCCGAAACAATTTTTTTTACGTATTTTATTTGGAAAAAATTACATTTTTGTGGTGTATAAGTAAACATATTTTTTTTCAGGTACGTGTCAAATCTTGATTCGAACTCCAGGGATAAATATTTCGAGGGGTAAGAAAAATTTTTAATGTAATCAGAAGGTGATATAAATGAAGCTTTTATTTCAATTTTGGAAAACCCACCCACTGAATAAACGTCAAAATCACATGATGTAAATAAATTAACGCAATCATAGGCTTTACGCATCCCATCGCTGTTCTGTATAACACGCAGAAATCAACTTGGCACTTGCGAGAAATACGTTTTGCCTTTTTCTATTTGTCTCCGCTTATCTATGCCCACCGCTCTCGCCTTCGACGCGACAGTACGGACAGTAATTAAGCTTCGTACACGCGCTTGTGACATGTTTTCAAACTAAATTAAGACTTAAAATATGATAGAAAAATCAAATGTTTTTTATGCAGTTAGCGGTCGACACTTATATCATCATAGTGAGGTGCCTAGTGAGCTTCTGCGACGTATACATAGTAGTTAGTTGACACTTATCCCCTACTTACTTACTCCAGGAATTTTGTAATATGACGCCCGAAATAACAATCAGATAGTAGAATGGATTGAATTGAAAGCATTTAGGGGTTTTCCTAATTAATAACTACTGAACAGGGTAAAGAGGACTTGATGGAAGTGTCACGTCGTGTACTCATTACGTTACATACATTTATTGAAATTATTTAATGGGATCGGTTTATAATTGATTGCATAACACGAGCGATCCACACATTGAATGAGAAGTATAAAATATGCATTTACATTTTCACTGACCGGGCTACAATCAAGATTAATTTATATGTAGACATATCCATCATAACGATTTCAAAAAAACATGCTAATAATGTTATACATGCCATTATACTTGTTGCGAATTTAATGTTATTTATTACTGAAAAGCGAACATTTGCAGTAAATGGCATGATACCCTATAAACCCTATCGGAGACAACCTTGCAGTCATTGCTGATGGACATTCGATAGTCGATAAAACATAAAACTTAAACATAACATCACTCCTGTAATCTCGAAGAGGTATGCAGAGGAGTGTAATACACCCCCACGTTTCACCAGACACGTTTACGTTCAATTATAGAATAGGAGGTGAGTCTGTTGCCATACACCGTGCACAAATCCAGACTCCGAAAGCCTATTAGAAATTTCTACGAGAAAATCTAACTCAGAAAAATCCAGTAGCACCGCACCCGGGATTTGAACTCAGAACCTTTCGATTGCCAATCGCCCTTGCAACCAACACGACCAACGAGGCAGTCAGTCAACTTAAAAGTTGTGAACATTATATCTGAATATGATTGTACACGAGTTAATAGGTACTGTGTTGCGTATACGACTGACGAGCTACCGTATCGTAACGTATTAAATGTAATTTTAACAGCTGTCACGGGCACGGGTCAGTCACCGCTCATTATAAACTAGTTGAAGTCCCGCTCGCTCGTGTAACATAAAATATGTATGCAATTTGTATAGTTAGCGGTTGCAACAAATCGATGGGAACATGCAATCTTGCAGAATTTCTGCGACTAATTTAATAAATCCAGGCGACATAGTAGTTACCGTACACGTACAAGTAGGCTGTATACTGGCGGAGCAGCCTAATTCGCGGCCGGCACGCGACACCGTAATGTATGATAGGAAGAAGCGGACACGAGATTAAAAAGGATTATACAGGACAAGTACAATTTTAATACTCTCAAATAAACTACATATTGGGGTAAAAAATTAAATGAATGTGTAAATAACATCTGTATTCCAATCCATGTTTTCGACATTTTTGTATTCTGTGTTTTGAAGCATAAAGGAATGTGCAAACAATGTAGAGACGTAAGCGAAGCACGAAGTCATTAATATTCCTTTCATAGTTAATTTGTTCAATTATGAATGTAAATGTAATATATTACAGACATTAGTTAAAGTGAAATTTCAATCAGTAATTAAATTAAGCCGTTTAAACTTCAATAGTGGAAATGGAGCACGGTACACTGCTGGCTAACTCCGCGCCAGCACGCAACTGGACTTGAGTAGCGTCATACTGAGTTTCTGCTCGTCAGAAACTAAGTTACGTGAACAGAAGGTCACTTATATAAAAAGTAATCGATTTTATAATACGTAAAAAAAAACTATCTATTGCTGTCTAATAAATGAGGTCAAAACAGGACTTTACTACTATAATTGTTATCGACTTTTAAAAGAAGTTTTTGAATTAAATCTGAGGCTCTACATATTTTTGTTGGGTGATATGTATAAGTTATTTGTATGATATTTTGCGTCACTTGGGACGTGTCTCCACATTTCTTAATTACGTCGCAATTTCAATATCTTCGAACAGATTGATAAAAGCACCAGGATTTTAGACTTAGATATTAAAACAAACAGGATATTAGATTGGTCAAAATGGAGATAAATAGATAAAAGCCGAAAATGTAATAAAAAACAGACTGCTTTTAGTGTATTTTATTAGCTCTATAAGTATGCTATTTATTATGATGCACTGAACTGTCCTATAACGTAAATTTAGGAAAAAAGTATAACAAAATTTATGGAACCGGTAATTATTTTCTTATTTCGCCAAATATAAATGTAGCCATATATATAGACAGAAACACATACTTAACAATCTGTGTCGCTTGCTCGAGCAGTCTTTTATCTATGTGACGATGTATCTATGTTTCACTTAGCTTTTCGCGCTCTCTCTGGATTATTCTTACTACCACGCTACATTTTACAAAACTATAATGTTTCATAATTCATAATCCTATTAATTTTTGAAAACAAATTGCTTGATTTCTTCATTCTTCATGATTTTGGTTTTGATTTTTTGATTTTTTATTGATATTATCATCATGGCTGATGTACTGAAATAGGCTGATGATGATATGATTATCATCACCAGCCTATTTCAGTCCGCTGCTGGACATAGGCCTCCCCCAAATAGCGAATAGATATTATAGATTCGTTTAATTCGTCTGTAAGCAAAAATAAAAAAAAATATGATAA
>DVPD01000663.1:0-10707 GCA_018237605.1 Apyrrothrix (Melanopyge) sp. n. Burns01
CCCCGGTTTTTTATGGAAAAAATTCTGGGTTTGCTTTTTAAACGGACAACAAGCCAAAAAAAAAAAATTGCTGCGACGCAATAAAAACAAACCCCCCCCCCCCCCCCCTTTCTCCATCCCTTTTCGTTACCTTGTTCATTAGGAGGTTGCGTTTTACAGACGACCAGTGAAATTAAACTATACACTGTTTATTATTTAATTTGTAATTAAATTTCCAAAAGTATTACATTAATAAATTATTGGGGAGATTAATATATTATATACATATATGAGTGTTGTTGAAATTGTAATATTATATACATATTGCTTAGTTCTAGCTTTCCGTTTGTTGTCTGTGGTCGATGGCAAAGATAACCTATGTCAAACAGCCAACAGTTACTAGAATATAGTCCAAAAAGAGGTATATTTGTTAATGGTAAATAATATTTATAAAAAGTGTTTATTGTAAATGGGTTATGTTCTATTGGTAATTGGATGTGTATAAATAAATAAAAGTATGAAGAAATAAATGTGTGAATAATTAAATGTTATCTATTCTTAATGGTTTGTAATTATTGGAAGTATATATTGTTTTTTGAGTTTTGCGACGGACCTGGCATGAAGATATGTATGTATGTATAAATGGTTTTTTTTTTGCTCCATTACGTAACAAAATAAAAATGTTGAGGAATATAGATAATTATTTATGGTTTATAATTGCTAGCAGTTTTTTTTTTTTTTTTTCTTATATAAACTACAGGGACCCTTATGTTTAATTTTTATGTTTTTCGTGTGTCTATGGTCGTATAATATTATGTGAATGCTATTTATGGTTCTGTTGCATCTGGGGGTGGTTTTGGTTTTAGTTGAAAGATAAAATAAAAATCTTAATTGTGATAGCCATTGTCGAAGTTGGAAGCGACAAGACGTGGGACAGGGCGCGATGGCTCTCGTTTGAGCAGCCCTATGTCCAGCAGTGGGCTAAGATAGGTTGATAATAATATCGATGCATTGTCTATGGTATGTTCTGCTGCATCTGCACCTGAAGTTCTGCCAAGCGTTTCTTTTCGTATTTCAGTCTATACTTTTCTATGCTGTAACTTGGATATGGTCTGGCCAGGGCAGTATCACCATTATATCTGTTTCTACCGGCTCTTATGGGGTAGGCAGAGAGCCCGGCTTGCCAAACATCTCTATCCTGACAGACTTGCCGTGCTTCTTCCACATTTATCACTCTCTTCAAACATGCACGCCGTTTTAAAGATTTTCGCACTGAAAGGTTTGGTTGTGTTCACGCATATACTGGATCCGGCCATCTCGGTCCTCAGGAGCAGCACAGCGTCTGTGACCAGCCTCGAATAGGACAAGTACTAACCACATACTAACACACACTAACTGTCCTAATGTATACTAACAGTCCTATTCGGACACCGTCCTATTTGGATACAGTCCTATTCGGGCTCAGTCCTATTAACACATAGTCCTATTAGGACACTGTCTTGGTACCTACTAGAACTAAGAGTCTTATTAATTAGTACTAACTAAATTAATACATCCTTATACCCTTACAAACTTTTCAAAGTTGGTCACACTCGATCACGGTCAGCCGAAGGTATTTGTGCCCGCTGCTTGCTTGTTTGACAATTTCGCCATATAAATGATAATTGTTAATTCCTGGAGCTGTGTCTAGATGGTGGTAGACCACAGACCAGGAAAGATTTACTACGGGATTAAGCAGAGTTTTGTTGAGTATTATATACACACGGTTGCTAAGTCTATTTTGCATCTATCCAGCGACCTATTGGAGGTCCACTGCTGGACAAAGGCCACCCCTAATGAACGTCAGTCTTCCCGATCCCGGGCCTTCCGAATACACCAGTACCCCGCTGGTTTTCAGATCGTCAGACCACCTGGTATTATTAAGTCTATTGTATGAATGTCAATATATATAACTCGCAGAAGTCAACTAGGCACCTCGCGTTGATGACGTAATAGTACTAACGCGTCTGAAGGTGTGGTGGGGAGCGGGGGGAAACCCGTTCCTCGCAAGTGTCATGTTGATTTCTACGTATTGTACTTGTGTCGCTAATATTTCGTTTGGCCGCAGGTGCAACAGGACCACTGTCGTCTGCACTAGTTTAAAACCGCCTGTAATTTTGTTCATATTAGCTGTGAATACGTGTAATATGAAGCTATATTTTTTTTTAATAAACATACTTAATTGGATCCTGTCGTGTTTTTTTTAAAGAATGAAACCGTAGAAAGCAACTTTTCTATTTGGTTCTGGAGTTTATAACATAACATGTTACACCTGAACTCCCCGAAGAGGTAGGCAGAGGAGTGTAGTACACTTCCACGCTGTCCCAGTTACGTGTGCGTCCCACTATGAAATAGGGGGTGAGCGTATACATGGAGCACAAATCTAGATTCCGAATTGTTACTAGAAAATCTATATTACAAAAATCAAATAGTACCCGATTCGATTTGAACCCAGGACCTTCCCATCAGCAGTTGCGCTCGTAACCAACACGACCGAGACAGTCAATTGTACAAATCCAATTTTCAACAAGCACAATTTTACAACATTTCAAAGTTTCAATAAAAAACACGTCGAAAATGTAAAACATTTATTGCAAATAATTCTTACTTCTTACACACTAGTAACATTGTATACAAACATAAAAAATAAACGACTTTTATATACATACATTGTACTGCAACAGGATAACATACTGGCAGTTAACTCAATACTCATTTACTCCTATTTAAAGCTCGTCGCACACGGAGCTATAATATATTATAGCGCGGCATATCTTGATATATCCCAGCACACTGTACAGCGCGCTGCGGCACACGAGCTGCGATATGTCTGTGAGAGATGTGCACAGATGTAGGACGTAGCGTGTAGCGAGACAGCAGGGGGTGGGCAGAGATGTGTGTTACAGCGTAGCTTCCGGGGGGTTTGCGTTGTTATATATTTTAGGGCAGTAAATTAATATACATTACCGCTTCGATTATAACAAACGTCAACGAGTTTTTTGTGCTGGATTCGTACCCGGGTGCAGCGATAGGCTCACCCTCTATTCCATTGGACATACAGCATCATAGCTGAAAGGTAAGAGGACTGGACTCATCTGCCTACCCATTCGGTTAAATGCAGGCGTCTGGGTATGCTATAATATATTATAGCTCAATATATTAATATATATTATAGCTCCGACTGTGACAATTTAAGACAAAACTAAAGTTGACAGTCTATGGCACAAGAGAGCGTGCGGGTACCATAAAGGTGTTATATATAAATAGAGTAGGGGAGCAAAGGAAACGGTCCTCTCGTCGATAGAGAGAGAAGGAGAATGAATTTGGTGCTCGTTTCTCTGTAAATTATTGTATCCGCGCCAACTTCGCGCTTCAATTACTGAAAACGCCAATCCCATACGATTTACTTATCACCAAACTCATGTTCCATCTCTCTCTAACACCGGGACATGTACACTTACATACGCGCTGGTAGCTCGCCTGCTCTATCTATTATTTTGTATTTATGGCGGGTACTTGTGACATGTTCCCGTGCCTCCCCTTCGATACGAATCTCACAAAATATCATCAGCCTAATATATTAATAACAACAATTTGAAATACTCAACTTAATTTCAAACGGTAACAATATAGCTCGCACAGATGAATATCGCTGAATGAAACTGCTGGCACTTCCAGACCAGCGAAGCGAAGCGTGACGCGCCCGCAAACACCGGTGTGAAAGAGCCTTAAGTCATTATATATAAAATTAGCGGTTACGTTTGTTAATAAAAACTCACGGGAACAAAACTATCTTGAACCATCTTAAAGGTATGAAGGATAACTTCTTGACTCCGCGGAGGATCAAAACTAACTGGTCGTTGCCTCATCGAAGTATTTCGATTCTTACCCTCATTGTAACTGTACGTAAAGTGTACTCAAGTATTCGAATCCAAGAATAGATATACTATCATTATAACTAGTTTACCATCACGCCAGCTCCCCCACGGGGTAGGCGGAGAGCGCCGACTGCCGCACAGCGCGCGTGAATACATTAATCATATCGATATGTATGAATCCGGGATTCAAACCCGGCACTACACACCGGTATAATTACATAACTTTAAAAAGCTATCGAATAATCACAGATACGGTTACCCTTAAATTCGACAGAACACGTGGATTCGTGTGTCTGCCTATCACAATGCAATCCAAACAAATGCTTTGCCTTTGCTTTGCTTAGCGGCAAAAATGACACTGCATTTTCTTCCGCTTTGTTTCAACTTACACTACAAAACGAAGATTGGTTTATACGTCATAGTATCACGACCTGGCGTGACGACCTTATGAGGTAGACAGAGAGCACGAAGTGTCAAATATTTCTATACTTACAAACCTGGCGTGCTTTATCCACATTCAATTCAACACTCTCTTCATACGCGCCGATTTGAAGATAATATATACGCAACCTCACGCCTGTATTTCCCGGAGGTTGTGGGCAGAAGAGCGCAGTACTCTTAGTAGCTACACGTTACCCCAATTATAAACCCCATGTAACCGAGGCTGAAAACATTGAATACAAGTGTATATAAAAGCCTCGTCGTTGGTTGAGAGGTCCTGGGTTCGATTTCCGGGTTAAAATTTCCAGTAGTGGCGCGGAGTCTGGATTTGTTTTCAGTGTACGGCAACAGACTCACCACCTATTCCATATTGGGACGTGCACGTAACTGGTGAAACGTCGGAGTGCACTGCACTCTGCCTACCTCTTCGGGGATGACAGGCGTGATGTTACGTTCATTTTTATAAAAACATGTATCTACTCTCCTTTTCACACACACATTCCACTGTTCCATTAGAATATGAGATATTGTAATATTTGGTATCAAAATTAATTCCACACCCCTGGTGACCTTCGACCACCGATGAGGTGATTCCATCACGGCGCCTTTCTCCCGGGCTGCAGCATGGGCTCCCTGATGTCGAACACCTCAATCAGCTCCTGGAATGTGGGAGGTTTGGGAAAATTTTAATATACTGTAAGAGTGACGTCACAACAACAAACGTCACTCACATACACAATTGATGTATACAATCACAAATTCAAACTCAGAGCCACTACTAGAAATTATATGCTAGAAACATCCAACAGTACCCGGGATTTGAACCCAGGACCTCTCGATCGGCAGTCGAGCTGCAACCAACGAGGCGGTCAGTATTTCGCAGGAATTGAAGGACAGCTCGTGGATGGGGCGCGAACGTAACCGGTGAGACGTGGGAATGTACTCCACTTCACTAGCTACCTCTTCGGGCATTATAGGCGTGATGCTACGAGGCCCGCCTGTCTAGCAGCTGGGCTACACATAAAATAAAATCCGTCTGCCCGTGTGCAATTCACACTAAACCAGAACAAAGATGAGAATACCCTCCAGGTCTTCTGGTCCATGGACACCACGAACTGGTCCGTGGCGTCCCCGCCCCCCGCGGCCCCCGCGCCCCCCGTGTCGCCCCGCAGCGCGCTCACCGCCGGGACGTCGTGCTCGTCTGAAACGGGAGAGAATTAGTTACTGTTGTGAAGATATGTATATTAATATTGTATCTAATAACTGAAAACTTGTAATTCGCTTTATTTTCTTAGCATTTCTTTTATCATTAACGTATTTTGTATTTGGCTGTAAGTTATAAACAATCTCTCCGGAGATCTCACCGCCATCTGATCCCATACTAAGCATCCAGAGAGCTTGTGTTATAACCGGACGGCTGATGAACTACATATATACATAAATATATACTTATATAGATATTTTGTTTAAACCCAGACATAAAACCGCTCAGAATAAAAACCGCCCATCGTTCAATAAAAACCAGAATAAAAACCGCCCATCGTTCCTGACCACCTTTTTACCGCTGTAGGTCTTCTACCGTATCTAATGTCTGCCAACCCGCACTTGGCCAGCGTGGCAGACTGTGGCCTTTACCCTCTCACTCTGAGAGGAGACCCGTGGGACGATAGAAAGGGTCGGGAGAAAAAAAAGAGCAGTGAAGAGCAACTGACTGTATCTGTCTCGCTCGGGTGAAATCGGCGCTGCCGAGTTCACCCGAGCAAGCCTTTCATCGTGACGGGTCAGCCTCACTTACAGCCTACGGTGTGTCTTACAATTTGTGTGCGATGCGCCACAAGAAGTTTTCACACTTCAATAAACTGCCCTGTTGGCGCAGTGGTTAGTGAAACTGACTGGTGCGCGGGGGTCGTGGGTTCGATTCCCACCCAGAAATTAATGCCTCTGATAAGTACAAGTATTTGTTCTATGTCTGGATGTAAACATCTGACTGGTGAAACACTGGAGTGCCTACCCTATCAAGAATTACAAGAGTTGTGTTAAAAATGTTAATTTACTTATATTGTGTCAAAAGTGCAAAAACACGCGAGTCGACAATGAACAGAACTCACATTGCACACACTCATTCCGTCCAATAAACATATTTGTAGGTCTGGCGACAAGTTCCAATTAATAAAACGAACGTATCCACTTTAATTATTAATTCTTGTAACAATGGCAGCTAAGTTAAAAGTTTTTAAATGAGACATTCAGGCGATATGGTGAAAAAAGTCTATTCATCCAAGCTATTTGTACTTTCATGAAAACAAATTAGTCTCTTAATTATCACAAATCGCACTGACAGACTTATATATGGAAATTGGGTGTAGGAAATTTCCCGCCTTGCGTCTAAACGTCACGTGTCACATAAACGTCAAACGTTTGGGTTCTACAATATGTATGTGCGTCTCTCTCTCGCAGGCCGCACAAGTGCCCCGAGCCGGCGGCGCGCGGCGCGCTGTGCGGGCGCGCGCGCAACGTGTGCGCCGGCGTGGCGCGCCGCGAGCTGGGCGCGGCGCCGGCGCGGCGCCAGCACGCGCGCCTGCTGCACGCGCACTTCGCGCCCGCGCGCACGCTGCGCCCCGCCGACGACGACGCCTACTTCACGCACACCGTCTTCCACGTGCGTCGCCGCCCGCCTCCCCCCACCTTCCGCCACCTCCCCCCACCTAGCTGCTGCCCGTACACTATCATTGGAAAAGCATCTGATTTTGTCCGACTGTTTAATATTTATGAGTGTGTGATGTACTTTCCGTTGGCGATCCCTATAATCAATACGTAACATACGTAACATCACGCCTGTAATCCCCGAAGAGGTAGGCCGAGGAGTGTAGTACACGCCCACGTTTCACCAGTTAAATTAATACTTGTAATAAATAAATAGATAAATACATACATAAATAGACGACCAGAGCATGTAGCTGTGCCTAGGCAGTGCGCCAAACCACGCTGTACCAGCGCCGGATTCAGTCACTTCGTACAACACCCTGTATCCCAGCACGCTACATATCATCAGCCTATCTCAGTCCACTGCTGGACATACCGCCCCAACCAGCTTCAGCTTCTGGTTGCAACGTTTCGCAAATGGCCTCCTGGGTTCGAATCCCGGGTAATGTTATTGGATTTTCTAACTTAGATGTTCTATTAGTAGCTCAGAGTCTACATTTATGTCTGGTGTATGGCTGACTCACCACCTATCCCGTAATGGGATTAAACGTAACTGGTGATACGTGGTAATGTGCTACACTTCTCTAGCTACCTCTTTGTTGATTACGGGCGTGATGGTACTTTGTTTAAATATATAATTGTACATCGACAGCCGACCCAGCATCAGCTGCTCGCGGCGACCTCCAACGGGGACATCCGCGTCTTCAACCTCTTCACGGGCACTGAGGAGAACTCCTATCAAGTGCACGAGTCCTATATATACCACATGCAGGTATGCACGCTCACGTATAAGACATCTTATAGGACACTCACACGAGCGTGAAGCGCGCCGACCACACGCCGGTCTGAAAGAGCCCTTACTGTAACGCTTCGCGAATTACACGCGATTAGTTAAAGTAAATTTATATAAAAAATTATAATAGCTTAGTGGTTTGATGTTCACCGTTCCATTTCGAAGGTCCGGGTTCAAATCCCGGCGCGCACCTCTTTACTAAATGTGCGTTTCTAGGTTAAATATCACTCGCTATAACGGTGAAGGAAAACGTCGTGAGGAAACTGCACGCCTTGGAGTTAAAAAAAAATGTCCTCTAAGTGTGCAGTCTGCCAACCTGCACTCGGCCAGCGTGGCAGACTGTGGCCTTAACCCTCTCAAACTGAGAAGAGACCCGTGCCCAGCGGTGGGACGATAAAAATTCACAAGACAGGGTGTCGGCCTAACACATATATTTCATAGGGCCATCACGAAGAAACATGTTAATATTTAAAACACATTTTGTTCTAATTTTAAAATTAAACGTTAAAGACTTGTGTGACGTCATAACTAAGTGGACTTAAAACATACAACCAGCCAGAGACTTGGAGAACTCAGCCGTTGGTCACAGCTGTGATAGAAGACTTCCTCAGCACCATCATCAGCCTAAATCCACAGCTGGATATAGCCTTGCACACAGGGATTTTTGCCCATAATCCCCACACTGGGCTTGCTGGAGTGGCCAACTATACAGATACCCAAACGTTTCTGATCTCGAATGATTGATTTTGCTTTGGTCTGCATATTATATACTAAAACCAGCTGCCATATGCATGGATGTTTGACACACGCGGTCACGGTCAAGGTCACAGTCAAGGTCAACTGCAAATGTCCTTAATACCCCTCGCTGGTGCCGGTATGCATGTAAACGTACTGAAGGTGCTGGTGTACCCTCAGGCGAGCAGGGACGGGCTGCTGCTGCTGGCTTCCTCCACCACGACCTGGCGGACGCTGTCCGCGCTCTGGAACATGAAGGAGTTCGAGCAGCTGTAAGTATATAAACAAAATAAAATCACGTCTATAATCCGCGAAGAGGTAGGCAGAGGAGTGTCGTACACGTTCACGTTTCACCAGTTACGTTTACGGCCCACCATGAAATAGGTGGTCAGTCTATTGCCATACACACACATAAATGTAACCGGTGAAACGTGGGAGTACTATACCCCTCTGCCTACCTCTTCGGGGATTACGGGCGTGGTGATACATTTTCGCATATATCCACATATCCAAATTTTCTTCATCATCCAGAGCGAACTAGTAGAAGATGCCACATGACACTAACTCGCCCTCGGCTAGCAGCAGTAAGTGACGACTAATTTGCAGGTTCCAGCTGGACAGCGAGGAGTACGTGGAGTTCTCCAAGATGACGGACGAGAGGATCATCGGGACCAAGGGCGAGACGGCCACCATCTACGACACGCGGACCGGCCGCGAGCTGCTCACGCTCTCGCCGGCCATCAGCAACCAGTACGCGAAGAACCGTGCCACCTTCAACCCCACGGACGAGCTGGTGCTGTCGGGTAGGTCTCCGTATACTGGCCCATGCCTCGTCATCATCAAGCCACCTACCCCCCAGCTGGGCGCTGTCTCCTCTCAGCATGTGAGGGTTAAGGCTACAGTCTGCCACGTTGGCCCACTGCGGGTTGACAGACTGCACACGCCTTAAAGAACATGTTATGTATGAACTGCAAGGAGTGCAGTTTCCTCACGATATTTCCTTCACCGTTACAACAAGTGATATTTAAAGTTAAAACGCACATTTAAAGAGGTGTGCGCTAGGATTCGAACCCGGGCCTCCGGAGTGAGAGGCTGAGTTTTAAACCACCTAATAACTTCTACTTAGCTCTGTATCTCTGCTAGTTCAAAAGTATCTGTTACTGGATTTTCTACTTAAGTAAGTACTTTTAAGTACAGCAATATTTTCTAAGCTCACTTTGATTCTTAGTGAGTTATCAAATAATTTCCCATCAGGAAACAAAAGCAAAAATAGAATCTTCAAGGATTTTCCAACAAAATCACTTTTCTCATAGATTATTTACTAAAATCTCCATATATTAAAGCTGCCAGTGTGTTTTAATTAAATAATATCTCTCAAGAAATATGCCCTGCCCTGTATTGTCTAATTTTTTAAATTCAATCACACATTCATTCATTCATTTATTCATTCATTCATTCATTCATCCGTTCAGTTTGCATTCAATGTCCCCAATTGAACAGAACGAACACAGCCCTCCCCAGTCCCACGCTTGGTGAATAATTTTAAACGCAAGCCCATATTTTAATCCGTGTGCTCTCTGCCCACGACGTAAGGGACCTGGCGTGAGGATATGGATGTGTATATGTGTGTATGTGTGCAGATGGAGTCCTGTGGGACGTGAACACCGGCAAGGAGATCCACAAGTTCGACAAGCTGAACCAGACACACAGCGGGGTGTTCCACCCGAACGGCTTGGAGGTGAGTCCCTCATACATTGTGTAGACTTTGGACGTTTGAGTCTGAAGCCTGAAATCTGGACAAACGCAATTTGAAGCCATACAATTTAATAGCATAACATAACTTCACGCCTGTATTTCCCTGAAGGGGTAATCAGAGGACTGTAGTACTCTAATATTTCACCAGTTGCGATACAAATCCTATGGAATAGGGGTTCAAATCCCCGGTCGGATACTATTGGATTTTTTAACCTTAATTTTGTAGTAGTGGCGCGGAGTCTGCATTAGTGCCCGGTGTATGGCGATAGACTCACCACCTATTGCATTGTGGGACGTAAACGTAACTGGGGAAACGTGGGAGTGTACTACACTCCTCTGCCTGCCGCTTTGGGGATTACAGGCGTGATGTTACGTTTTCTTTAC
>DVPD01000664.1:0-10707 GCA_018237605.1 Apyrrothrix (Melanopyge) sp. n. Burns01
GTGTGTGTACATGAGAAAGTAATGTCAATATATACATACAATGAGGTTACATTAATATGTACTACATGACATATTATATTGTAATGAGTTACAATGTACATGCTCATGGCTAAAAGTTACATTTTAAATTATAATAATTCAGAAGAAGTTATATTTCAAGGATATCATGATATTTGATTAATATTCATTTATTTAGAACTGGCCACTCCTCTGGTGTCGCAAATGTCCATATAAGAGGGTACCCATTCGCCTTCAGGTAGCCAGTCTGCCTGTTCGCAAAATATATTTTAAAAAAATATTATTGTGACTTGTCATCGTCCTCCATGGTGAACTCCGAGTCCATGACAACCTGTAATAGATACAAATCAGTTTAAGAGAAGGAAAATTTGTTAATACCAGATAACATTTGAAGTGTTTTACCATCATAATCATTTCAAACCATTAACATGCCTTGCTCTCGACCGATGTATGGCAACACCCAAAAATGTCCTTTTTGTACCTGCTGGCTATCCACAGCACTGACCAGGCTGTCGGGCCAACTAGTGTGCATCTTGTATACTCATGCAGACTATTTAACTTGTGTGCAGAGACAAGTTAATAGCCTGAAATATTAGCCAAAAACGATTTTTTCTCCCTTTAACACCGTAAATTAAGGGATACGAGGGTGTACTTAATGTCTAGTTGCATTCACTACAAGTGGAGATGAAGACAGTATGTGGTAGGTGTATATTATATTAATATCAAACATTATGTTGGAGCTACTTATGTACTTTGTTCACCTTGTGTATACTCCCCCTAATGCTTAGTGTGTACTGCTGTCTGGGTATGCTTGTGATTAACATAAAAAAAGGACCTTTTATCAACAATAATAGGATGTCGGTTAAACATGTGGACATGTTGATCAGGTAAGACATTAGATCGACTTTAAATATGACATTCAATTAGTATCAAATAGGACCCATTATCAACTTCAAATAGAGACATAGTTTAATTTACTGCTGTCCTAAATATCATAGTGATATTTAGGACAATAGTATTTAGCAGCTGTTGTTTTTGGCAAAAATAATCCAAGTAGAAATAAGAACTCACCCCCTCCATTCCAGCTACGGCTCGGTCTGTCTCCTTGTCTTCACTGTCACCATTCTCGTCTTCGACAACTTGCATTACAGCATCTTGTTCACCGTCTGTCAAGACAAAAACAAACAAATATTATTTTTAACTTCATGTGCATTTTGAGGCTGAAGACTTTATTTCCATCCATGAGAAATTAATATATTTTTAGAAAAAAGTTGTAATGTTTACATGTCACAATTCTGAACTCTATTAAAATAAAAAAATACCTATGCTTATATTGCCTATATAAAATTATTTCAAAGTTAATATTTTTTGTAACATAGTTTAAACTATACAACTGTTTATTTAATTTTTAACTTAATGTCAAGTGGGAATAATGTAAATCTGGTATGTCTCCACTGTTATGGTATTTAACATATTTACTATACCTATTATTTTAAAATAATGAGTATAGTGCACTTATTATTTTAAAATAATAAATATTGTGGATTAACCCTCAGTTTATTTTTGAGGGTTGGATAAACACTAATGAAATTGATCTATACATACTGCTGTAAAGTTCTGGATAAAATTAGTACGGCATTTTTAAATGTTACCACCACAAACAAATACTAAAGAGCAATGCACAAGAATAACAGATGTGGCTGAAGTTTACATAAGTAACTTAAGATCATAACAGACAAAGAGATAAAACAATAGACACTTGGTGATTTCTTTATTTGTATTGTAGCATGTCCCATCATGGATGAAAGCCATAAACACATTCAAGACTTGTTCTCGAATATGTTAAACAGAACTCGAATACATAAATCAATCATTTGAGTACCACTCGACTTAAGAGTTGAATCCGGGATTCTGTTTAGCATACTGGCTTGACAACTGACTAGAACGCGTACTGAAAGCTTTTCTATTTGGATGAACTTGTTGACAGTCAGGGACTCGGCTTGACCAACCTAACCGGAAGAAGGTTGTTTGACCTCTTTTTAAGCAAAAATATCAATGAATGTATGAGTGATCCAGTACACATATAGGTTTAGCGGTGCTAACATTTCGGCAAGGACAGTCATAGCGTCAGTACTGAAATACATAATCCAAAAAGGCAATTGGGTCTCTAAATAGATATTTTTCCTGATACCAGTTGTACATCAGTGTGTATGTCCCGGCAATTACTGGTAAAACGGTCAGCTTGACCGTAGTTGTAAGACCATTTATAACACTTCCGATAGCCCGTTTTTATAGCCACGAATTTGCCTGCTTTTAGCTAGTATTAAATAGATGAGCCACAAATTGCTACTGATTAAGTGGTTGAAGTTGACTGAGCTAAGTGTAAACAGGTCAGTTCACTTCAACTTTATCAGTGGAATATATACTCAGCGCGAATTGTGAATGGAAAAACATATAAGATGTGTGGGAAAATGAATAGAGCAATGTTTTCGAAATTATTTTATTTTATTCTTATTATTATAACAAATGTACTGTGTTGGTTGGTATTCATGAAGTGTTTAGGAAAGCTGCTATTACCGCATCGATAATAGATATAAGTTTACAAAAGGCATATCAAAATTGTAAAAGTGCAAAAATAACTATAAACTTGTATGCCGATAGCCATGCTATTTGGTAGAAATTCAAAGTTTTCTTTTTAAAAATGGTAACATCTTTATCTATTTAACTTATACATAGGCCATTTAATTCGAGTGCCAGCAAAAAATCTGCACAGCTGTCGATTTTTCTTTGTGGTCCACCTAACCCAATATGATAATCAGTGATCATTAAAAATATGTTGGACGGTCCCATGCAGATGTGACAAGGCAGAGAGGCAAGAATCCAGAATCATCATCACTTCTATCATCACCAGCCAGTCTAAATCCACCTCTGCACCTCTGCATCTACATAAGCATTGAAAATCTTCAATTCACTTGGCCAGAGAGCTTACTACACATTTGTGAAGCCACAATCCCTTTTTAAAACTCAGTACTCTCCAACGTTTGTTCAAAATGAAATAATATGCCGATATAATGAAATAAAAAATTGTCTCACAGCCCAGCTGCATAGGTAATAACTAATAATAATAATAATAATAATAATTTATTGCCTTGAAGGTAACACATACATAAGCATTTTGACAACATATACATAAGGATATGATAAATAAAGGCAATAGGAGGTGTCTCAGCTCTTGCTTACACGAGATTGCAGTCCCATGCAGCGCTGTTTTTCAGACACCCCCCACTCCCTTAGTTGTTGCGCGGGAGCGGCTCTATTGTCGCCCGCCGGCCTTAACCTTAATCTACATTCAAGAGAGTACTCTTCTGAGGTAAAAATAACATTTGTAATAATGTAAAAATAATATTTGAATAGATGAAAATGGCACAGCACAAAACATGAAATACAAACAAAATACAACCCACCAGTCTAACATTAAGTCATGCATGAATGTGAGTATATATGTGTGTGTATGTGTGTGTTTGTGTGCGTGTGTGAGTGTGTGTACGGGGGAGGAGCTAGCTAGATCAAAGGTTACAAAAAGTTCTTCAAAAGTAGGGACTTATAGTAGATATGTTTCAAGTTGTCTGCCGCCAGTTGCCTTTTTAATAATGCTGTTCTATATTTTGCTTTGAAGCATTCATTGCTCAATTTATGTCTTAATGACGTATGTTTATAAATAAAACCAAATTATTGGTCTTGTCGCATGTATTATTTTTCCATGGTAGAACGTAAACTTAGCGGGAGTGCGCTGCACTCCTCCGTTTGCCTCTTCGGGGATTACAGGCGAGATGTTACGCTTTGTACAAGCTTTTATTTAACATGACTGCCTCGGAGGTTGTAAACGCGACTGCCGATCGAGAGGTCCTGGGTTCGAATCCCGGGTTGGGTCCTATTGTTTTTTTTTAAATTAGAGTTTCTAGGAATGGCGCGGAGTCTGCATTTGTGCCCGGTGTATGGCAATAGGCTCACCACCTATTCCATAATGGACGTAACATCACGCCTGTAATCCCCGAAGAGGTAGGCAGAGGAGTGTATAGTACACTCCCTCGAATCACCAGTTACGTTTACGTCCCAATATGGAATAGGTGGTGAGTCTATTGCATAATGGGACGTATCTAAATAAACTCGTGAAACGTGGGAGTGTACTACAGTCCTCTGCCTACCTCTTCGAGGACAGGCGTGATGTTACGTTTTTATTTTACATGAAAGTTTATAATTCCGCCAGTATCCTGCGAAGTAACCAACTAGACTCTGGCAATATTATAAAGTTTCATGTGCAAGTAACTTTTTCTCCAATGCCTATATCGTAGTGTGTACACTTAAAAATACCATCGAATTGAAATCAAGAGATAGTTTTTAGACAGACTGAAAAGTAAAAAATAAATTTAAAGTAAAAAAAAATTTTCATAGAAAATTTTATTAAAGTGAAGTAAAAAGTAAAAAATATAGATATACGTCATTATAAATAGGCGTATAGAAATAGATTCAATTTATAAGTAATTCAGTTATAAGCTACAATATATTTGTGTTCTTTATTTTGAAGCATAAAATTAATATGTACATAGTACTTAATTTATACAATAAACATTTCGATACAACAAAAAAGAAAATCATAAAAAAACTTAAATCTAAAATGTCCTCGTGAGGCAGGGTTCCCAAAACACTAGCAACATTACGCCGCTGAATTATAAGTCTAAGCGCGAGATAATTGCCAGCCCTTTGGTCCCCACAGCCCACAACAAAATTGGTCGACATATCTGACACAAATTTGTTCGTGTCACAAAAGCCCGGCCTCATTGTCTCTGTTGCTAGCGCTGTAAATATGGAATCTTCAGCCAGATTACTATATTTACAACACTTGAGACTTTGGACGAAGTCGGCCGCGGCTCCAGCATATGTAGCAGTACTGCTGACGTGCGATGGAGCCAACGTATTGACACGTATCACGTCCCACTCCAGACGACCCAGATTCCACGATTTTAAAGTCATTCCATCGGGTCTCTTGCCGTCGTTTCTTAAATGAAACGGGTTCCAGTACAGCTGGCACAGAAACGGTCGCAAGAACCTGACGAATTAATCATTGAGAGCACCGTGGCGATATTACCTGCTAGCGCTCCTGGTATAAGGCAATCCATGCCGACCAAATATATGAATCAACAACACAAGGATATCTTGAGGATCGCATATCTTCACGCCGAGTCGGAGACCTGCTGCTATACGGAAAGCTGTAGGATTAAATAGATTAGTTCTACGATCGTAAGTATAATTAATATACAAAAGACGTTTTCAAAATATAATAAAATCCTAAAATTAAATTTACGCAGGAGCGCTATACCGCGATCAGTCTGTCCCCAAAGCCTCGTTTGTTTATAGCAAGGTGCACTATAATTAGAATGGACAACCATAAAGCAGGATATTAGCATTCGGATATTTGCCTAAGCGGGAATTAAAGATCTGACTTCTTTCTTGGCATAGCAATGCGATATTTCACGCACCAGAAGCGCAATAAGAACTCAAACAATTAAAAACATACATGATAAAAGATTTTTTTTGGACGAACACATTCATTTATAGTTCCATACTTGACATATTAGTTACGTATACTTAGTATAGAATTGGCCATTTAAAGCAGTTTCTGAGAATTACTTGTTTTGGAATTTTTCCATATGGTAACACAGAACCAACACTTTATTGTTTGTTCCAACACTAAAAAGATCCTTTACAAATAAGGACACGATATCACGACACATAAAATAATTGTATAGCTACTTATTATAAGCGGATATTGTCTTGAGCTGTTACCTCTGTCATTTTGTAAATGATAAATAATATATAAATATAAGTATCATAAAAACAATAAACCTATAAATAAGTAATAAATTTCCATGCTTCATGCATATACACATTGATAACTGCATTGTTTGATGATCAACGTTATTAAATACCTACTGCAAAAACGCTCCGCTCGCAATCCTAACACGCAGGAACATTTTAATAAAACGTACTGTAATCTGTCTCTGAGAAGAGAGTAAAAAAAAGCAATTTAACCATTATTGACACAGCATTTAGACAATATCAGGAATGAACGTGCTATTGTTAACATTTTATTAACAGTTATTATTATATAAATATTTAATAATTAATATTTTTATATAGAAATTGGATAGTGAGTAGTGCTTTGTAAATATTTTTTTGTAAGTCAGAACAGAATTATAACAAGTTTTTTAATCTGCGCGCGGGATTTCACGGCGGCCATATTTGCTACAATTCACTCATACATTCTACTCGTGCGCAGGTAACGTCATCGCCTGAATCTCGCGGCTTTCGCTGTTAAAAACAAAACAAGTGGATTCTCAGAATCTGACATTCTGAAAGTGTTGGTGCCAAGGTAGTGTTAGTGTAATTCGGATTGCGGTGGGTTGTGTTGTGATTAATAACAATATTTTGCTCGTGATATTTATAACCAGACAATTTATTCATATACGACAGAGGTAAGTACCGCAATAGCGTTTTCTTGTCGCTTCGAGTTTTCCTTTAGTGCATTTAGCCGAGAATTACCAAGCGTGCATTTAGCCGAGAATTACCAATTTTTTTTTTGACGCGTATGTGTTCTTCATACCAGTAACTTTCACATTTACATATTATATAAATTGTTAAATGTATAATAAGTCCTTATTAGAACGATATTCAACACATCTTTCTAGTGTAACAGTTACTGTACTTATCCCAATGTAGGCAACTTTTGTAAATATAATGACTTATTAAAAATTCTTCTTAATTAATATGAGATATGGATCAATAATAAGATATCTAAATATACAATTATGCTATGTATATCTGAGGTAATATATACAAGAATATGTAAACAAATAACAAGCAATTTTAGATAAGTCTTAAACATTTTAAATTACAAACAAATCAACCATTATATTTCAATACATATTACAATTAAATGATATTTTGATACTGGTAACACTTTAAGTTTTTTTTTATTTATAATACTTTTGTAGGTATATGTTATGATCTAAGTATAAATAATATGTATCAATCTTAATAAAAGAAATTAATGATCATTAATGCAAATAATGGTCAATTAATAGTGTTTTATATCTATATTATTATTTTAAATGTTTGGATTCTATCATTTTGGCCTATTATGTAACACATCAATATATTAGGTCACATCCATATCTCATTTTGTTTTTAATATATTTTTGTCTTAAAGCCCTTCTTATTATATTATTATCTACAAGTCTTATCTACAGATGACTCTAGATTCAATTCTCATATCTGCTGACATTTACTTAACATCACACTTGTAATCCCCGAAGAGGTAGACAGAGAAGTGTAGTACACTCCCACATTTCACCAGTTAAGTTTACATCCCAATATGGAATAGGGGGTGAGTCTATTGCCATACACCGGGCACATGAGAGGGTTAAGACCATAGTATACCGTGCTGGCCAAGTGCGGGTTGGCAGACTTCACACACCTTAGAAAACATTTTTTTTTAACACTAAGGTGTGCAGGTTTCCTCATAATGTTTTCCTTCAGCGTTATAGCAATGGACATGGAAATTGAGTTTTATTTTCTTGAGCACTACATAGAAGTCTTCTGCATCATGCACTCAAGGAAGAGGAGTGGGGGGGAGGGGCTTTGTGTTATCATTCATAAACAGTACTAACACAATTCCACAATTTGGCTATGAATGAAACAGCTTTGTTTGTTTTGTACTATCACCTTGAATTCACATTCTCATTGTCCTACTTCAATGCCATAATGGAATAGGTGGTGAGCCTATTGCCATACACCAAACACAAATTCAGATGCCTAGCCACCACTACAAATTTAAACTAGAAATTCTACTTGGAAAAGTATAATAGCACCCGACCTGGTATTTGTACCCAAGACCTTTCAATGACCAGCCACACTCACAACGACTCGACCAACAAGGCATTACACTATATTGTACATATAATTATATACATTGTCATCTTTCATCTATGTACCAATATATATCTGAATAGTGCCAAAGTATTTTCTAGTAATGACTCCCCAAAGATACTCCGCAACACCAATATCAATATTCCACAACAGTTGCAACCCATTCCCTTTCAAAACCTGCCAGCAGAGTTCCATGTTTTATGAAAGTAGCCTACACATTAGGGCATATACACACTTCAATAGTTCAACAAATAAGTTTTTGTGGACAAAACCAGATGCAAATAAAAGTGTAAATATTCCCTAAATAGTATCAGGCTGTTTTGCATAGACAACTTATTGCTTTTATCTATGTGGTGTGTTTATCATTTAATACATAATATCTACAATCTCTCTTATGTATGTAGTATCGATTGCATTTCAATAACTAATATTGTATTGTTGAATGTTTGTTAGCCAAGAGAGGTCAGTATCTTTGGATAACAAACATTTAGTATGTAACTACTCAAGCGATATGTGACTACAGGTTGAGACGGGTACATCTCGACCACTGTTAATTGAAACCCATCCACTGGTAACTCTTCTAACAGAGCAATCACAGTCCATATCAAGAATGTGTATTAAATTGGATTCTCACTAAAGTTCTATTGAAAAATAACAATTGACTATGGAGTTACACAAATCAATTTATTCAGTATTTTTCTCAAGACAGTCAGTCATGTTTAATTCAAACCGTCAATGGTAAAAGACATGTTGGCAGTGATGCAGATGCATTGCAAAGATCTAATTTAAATTTTTTCTTGGAACATAGTATATACATAATTAAATTTTTGTTCATAATTTGTTTCATCATCAATTTCCTTGAAAGTTCCATTGTTCGGATACAGGACTCTTTTCAACTGCAATATTGTGGTCAGCACTTCAGATACTTAAAGATGTTATTTAAAACTAAAGCCTGGCTCTTTCCTCACAATGTATCCATTATAGTAGGTGATATTTGCAATAAAAATCTTAGGATCTAATTATTCACTCATAAAATAACATGGCTGAGTTGTTTCACATTATGGAAATTCCAACAATCAATATGTTGCTTGCAATGCTGTGTTCATAATAAGTGTCTGATGTATAAACAATTTTACCTGGTGACTGCTTTTTGTATTGCATCCTTTTGAATGAATTTTGATGCAATGTTTTCCAAATTTTTACTTCTCACACATGCACAGGCACACAAACACACAAACATATGCATACAAAAACACATACCCAAATACAAACACACACACACACACAATGCTATAATGTAAATATTATGTCTACAGAAATCTAGATAATATTAGCATTATATAAATAGTTTGCTATAAAAGTGGAATAAAATTGTTTCTTCGCAGTCACAGATAATGTGATGTTCCGTAGAAGTAAGGACTCCTTTTATTTTATTTTTTCTTTTGAGTGATAACTGCTCCCACAACCTGGGACACTAAATGTTGAACCTCAAATATGAAGCTCAAAATTTCTTACAGTAGCAGATGTATTATGTATGTAGTCAATAGTGCCTAATTCACTTCTACAAATATCATTGGACAGTTCATTCTGAAATATTGATTTTATATAGGACTAAAAGGGAAATAAACTGTATGAGTAGGACATAAACATAACTGGTGAAATGTGAGAGTGTCCTACAGTCCTCTATCTCATCAGGGATTAAAGGCGGTATTTTATTTTTACATACAACTCATGGGAGTGTTTTTTAGTTTGGTATTGTATTCATTTCATTGAAGAACTCAAATACATTTTCTTGGTCATCCAACTGACCTCAGGAATATTTATCACTAAAAACTGATTTGTCATGATTCTAGTCTTGGCATATAAATACACAATACTATTCTGACAGGAACATATCAATTGGTTCAGCTTCCGTTGGCGACCCTTCAGATTGAGGTCCTATTGTTGAAGTTGAAGTGTGATTCAAGCAATATGTTATTCAATATTGCAATAAATCAGTTTAAAGAAACAGGCTTTGATAGGATTGACAAAATGAAACACTAATATTGTATTTTTTAAAACATTTATTGTTTCTACTACATAATCACAACACTGAGAAAAACTTGAATTAACTCTAACATTAATATTACAAATCCATATAAGTGGTTAAATAGCTCGGGTAATATTAAATGTCAATTACAAAATATATGGATATGGAAATAGATGTGTAATTAATTTGTATACAATGGAAATTAATTGCTAGTAGAATGCAATGTGATTATCTGTTTGTTTGTTTGTTTGTTTAAAATAGAGTTACATCATGACTTGTCCTTTATCGTTCTGATCTAGGTGAGCTGGTTCTTCATCATTTAAGACTAACAAAGTGAATATTTAACCATTTGTTCAAAATTGTTACAGTAGTTTGTAGTTGTGTCCAAAATTCTTTTTTTTCAAATATCAAATATAAACGTAAGCTTTTTACAAACTATTTTTTAATGTTTTCAGTAGAATCTCGATTGATTTAACTTTTTATACAAATTGAATTCAACTAAGAGTTCTCAGAAAATCTTACAAATCCAGTTTAAACCGGATCTAGTTGGAAAGAGTTTAGGCCATAAACACCTTTGTATGATGAGCTCAAGTGTTTGATCTGTGTCTGGGTGTAAAAAAAGTATCTATATAAGTATATATTTATTAATACAATTATATAGTTTATCAGTTGTC
>DVPD01000665.1:0-10706 GCA_018237605.1 Apyrrothrix (Melanopyge) sp. n. Burns01
ATAAAATACACAAATAAAATATTTTGCTTTCCAAGGGTTTCCCTCACTATACACTGTTTGACAGATATTAGATAAGGAAGAAACAGACGAAGGTGGCTCTGGTTCCGACCACACCACACACCTGGACGGAGAGAATGAAACAAGTATGTATAGACGCTCAGCTGGAATTAAAAATGAAAATATATACATATATTCTTTGAATATAAATACATATCAAGTGTTACTGCTGTCAGAATTATTTATGGCAACATTATCATAACAGAATTGCTCGTATACTTTCATATCATATAACATATATTTAGCAGCAATCATAGTATGATTTTTGATTATACAGAATTATTATTTCCTGCCATCTACATATTTAAAACCAAATAAAAAATATATGTAACATCAAGTATACTATGTAGTTCCATTTTACATTAAAAAATTTGTAATTTTGCTCAATTATTTTTGCAGTTTACTTTTTTTCAAGAGTGTGTAGCACAGTATACAAGCGAATATAGTCCAAAGCCTTATATTCAAAAGTATTTAAATATATATTAGCTTCATTGCTTATTTCACGCCGCATAGGACATAGGCGACCGAGTCATCATTTGACTAAAGTACAATCTGAAGACAACAGCAATAGTGACGAACAGCCAGGTAAATCGACACACTACGGGCCTAATATTATGTATGTCCATATATTATGATTGTAATGCTTTTGGTACAGTTGTTGCTTTCACGGATTCTGCTCGAGTAGATTTTATTTATGTACAAGTTTTTTTTCAAATAATGCTTAGGGAAATTGAACTTGTAATTGTATTATTTCATTTTGATAAGCAATTCTTGAGGTGCCAATAATAATATTATAATCAATTAGGTTTAGTATACCATACTTACTAAAACTATAGGTTTTTGCATGTGAATCTTGACATAGTTTAAAAGGCTTACAGTTTGTTGAGTATGTTTATGCATCTAATAACAATCGCACATAATATTTAATTTTAAATCTAGTATGAAGTATACTGCCTCGTTGCTCGAGTGGTTTCAAGCGCGACTGCAGTTCACGAGGTCCTGGGTTCAAATTCCGGGTCAAGTACTATTGGAATTTTCCAACTTAAAATTTCTGGATAAAATTTCCTAGTAGTGGCTCGAAGTCATGATTTGTGCCCGTTGTATGGCAACAGGTTCATCCCCTATTCCATAGTGAGACATAAACGTAATTGGTGAAAAGTAGGAGTGTACTGCTCTCCTCTACCTACCTCTGCGTAGATTACAGTCTTGATGTTACGTTTTTTTTTAGTATGAAACCAGTACACTATTTTTATAGAGAATCGATAACCAACGGGGGAAGTGGGAAGGGCGGGGAGAGGGGTTTAACTGTACTGCAATTGGTGCTAATGTATTGTAGGGGCGCGGTAAGGTAGTAATTAAATTATTAATATTTATTATTAATTCCCAAACTAAGTTATGGTAGACACATAGTAGTTTTAAAAATGACATATAATGGCGTTACAATAGTTGATTAAAGTGGAACTATGCTAGAAAATTTAGAAAAGCCATCTATATAACTAAAGAGGTATATGCAATTGCCGTTTGTTCCCTCATGTTTATCATATTACAAGAATCCAAAAGTAATAGTTAAGTTTTTTCCCACATTTGTCTACATAATTACATATTACCTACACCCGACGTAGTCGACACGGCTACTTTGAATGTGTTCGTAAATATTCTTACGTTTTGAATGTTGCACGTTGCAAGACAAGTATGTTTTTGAAAAACGTCTTATAGCTCTTCATAGCACGTACTAATTTTGATATTTATTAAGTGCACGTTTGGTTTATACTTAATCTATAATCTTATTATATACCAGAATGGGAATGAGTTATTTGAGGTCAAAGTTATTTCTAGTTGTAGAGGGAGCTAGTATAGGAAGGCATGTTACAATGTACATATTGCAAGATATTTTCTTTAGTAACGCTCGAATGACCCAATACGTGGCTATAATATATATTTCTTCCTTGGATGGTCATAATATATATGATCAGATTTAACCACATATATATATAAATCTAATATAGCCAGGCATATTATCTCGTTATAGTAATACATATCATTGCTCAGTGATGACCGCAGATATATATTATAGGATAGCTGCCGTTTGTGGTAGTGTGCTATAAAAAATTGAAATACATAATATTAATTAATATATTGATTACAGCTCCGTATGTGATGAATTTAATGTATGTTACGAATAAAAATGTATAAAGAAATCGCGAATCCTATAGGCAGCGGCAATCACAGTCATCCAAGCTTATCGAATACCACATCAATAAACTCCATCGCGACGGACGTGACGTGCACGCACTTGCCGGACTCGCTGGACGCGAAGATCGAGGCGCTGCTGCGCGACTGGCACCAGAGCCCCGACCTGCTGTTCTCTATTCACCCCGTCGACGGCAGTTTTCTCATATGGTACGCGTTTTGTTATTATGAATTACAGTAATGTGTGATTGCGTGACGGTTGGATTCGAGTTTTGTATTGTTAAAATGGATACGTGCAGCATTTGAGTTTAGCTTTATAGTAAGCTACTCAAATATATTGAGTCATCTTCTTTTGACTAATTTTCTTCATTTCTGTTCTACTGAATTATTATTGATTAGAAGAAAAGTGTAATTATTAAAAACGTATTGTGAGTGAGTGGACTTTTGTTATGCCAAGATAGTTGAGCATACACATTTAGATTACCTAGCAGTGATAGTTAGGTATCGAAGCAATAGAGACCGCGGCAGATAGCTTAGTGGTTTGAAATTCAGCCTCTCACTCCGGGAGGCCGGGTTTAAATCCTGGCGCGCACCTCTTTACAAAATGTGAGTTTTAATTTTTAATATCACTTGCTATAACGGTGAAGGAAAACATCGTGAGGAAACCTGCACACCTTAGAGTTAAAAAAAAATGTTTTCTAAAGCGTGTGTAGTCTGCCCACCCGCACTTGGCTAGTCTGGTAGACTGTGGCCTTAATCCTCTCAGTCTGAGAGGAGACCCGAGTCCAGCACTGGAATGATAAAAAGGGTCGAGAAAAAAGGCCGTTGGAGAGCGGCGCAATGAGTGTGGTTGCGCGCAGGGTGTGCGAGTGGCTGGACGAGGTGCAGGCGGGCGCGTCGCGGCAGGCGCAGGTGTCGTTCTCGGCGCGCATCCCCGCCGCCTTCCCGCTGGGCGACGCCACCACCATGTGTACGCCGGCCGCGCTGTACCACGCCGCCGCCATGCCGCTGTACGTGCGCCACCGCACCAAGCCCGTCGCGCCCGGTATGCCACTATCATTTTTTGTACTTTGATAGTTAATGAGTACTATATAATAATATACGGTTTCTAACGAGTCTTTGAACAACTCGAATGCTTACAACAAGTCTAATTACTGAACCAATAACAAAAGCAAATCAACTTTAATTAATCAACATGAATACTGTTAAACACAGTATAGTAATACAGTGTAAAAAATTGTTTCTAGATGAAATATATAGAGATGACAGAAATTAGCTTAGATTTGTCTTTACTGTTGATTGAGTTCCATGTATAAGCAGGCTTACCCTGCAATTATTTTCCATGTTTAGCACAACCCCAGCAACAAGAAACTGTCACTACGCCTCTAGCCAGCGTGCAAGAAGAGAAAGAGGAGACCGAGTGGCCTCAAACAGAAGAGAAAAAGGAATCCCAGGAGAACGGTAAGAACATTTGTTTTAATGATTTTGAGATAAACCACTTGTGAGAAAGTATACCTAATGAGGCAACTCGTCTAGGTGCTCGCGAAGAGAATAATAACGAAATGAAACGTAAAGCGAGTGTCGCGACGGACGATTTGGGCGAAAATCAAGAAGGAGATGTATTGGAATCTGCACCCGTTATATCCATGGTGACAAACCACACAAATGGAACACTCAACCTTTGGCAGCTTACATTTGATGATAAATCGAAATTCTCACAGGTAATATTGATATTTACGAGTATGATCAAAAAATTTTATTATAACGACACAGTTTGTGACGCGTATAATTTGTTGATATGATTTTTATTGTAGGTATTATCAATAGGACACGCGTCAAGAGCTTCCGGCCATAGATTTAGGGTTAATGACATAACATGCCATCCAGTATTACCGTTATTGTTAACTACGAGTCATCACAATATTTCTGGTGAGTGTGACCTATTTTTTTTGCATTATTTCGGTTGTAATTTTTGAAGCATCACGTGACTAACGTTTATTTCATGTGAAATTCCGCATCCTATGTTGAATTTTCGCGATTAAGAAAGGGAAATGCGATTATTAGTCAGCTCCAGCCGCGTCATTATTAAGGACGGGTCGAATTCCAGACATGTAAAGAGCAACGGCGTCTACATGCAGTGGTCCAGGGGGTAGTGAACGTGGGGGGTGGGGTGGGGGGAATGACTGAGGAGGGGGACAGGAATATATAGTGATAGATACACTATACCAGTGTGGATGCAATGTTGGAATGCAATTGGTGAATCATCCAAATTTTGATATGCGAGTTTGATTGACCAAGCAAATTCAGTGAGTGGACTTAGAACTTGTATTTAATAATATCTTGGGACATCTCCACACACGGCCATCTGATCCCATACTAAGCATCAAGAGAGCTTGTGTTACGGCTTTCTTGATGCCTCTCGGACGGCTGATAAATTACATATATACATAAAAATACATAATTATATAGATATTTTGTTTACACTCCGACACCGAACAAATATTTGTGCTCATCACTCAAATATTTGTTCTGGGTGGGAATCGAACCCACGACGCCCCGCGCAGCTGTCAGGTTCGCTAACCACTGCGCCAACTGGCCGGGCATTGCTTTGCATTTGGTTACAATTTTTTAATCGCTAGAGAGGGGGCAGCTGCACCCCTCTAGAAACTTCGCTTTCTACGTGGGCCCGAGAGAGTCAGCTGTCTCCTCAGGCCACGTCCCTGGCAAAATATGAGTAATGAGCAAGCGAGCGCGTGCAGACAAGGAGCGGGAGAACGCGCCCGCGGAGGCGTGGGCGGGCGCGGCCGTGGGCGCGGGCGGGCTGTGCTCGGAGCTGGTGCTGTGGCGCGTGGAGTGCGTGGGCCCGCTGGGCAAGTCGGGTGGCGTGGCCGAGCTGGCGCGCGTCAACTCGCCGCACCTCTCCGCCTTCAGCAACGTGGCCTGGCTGCCCACGCTGCTACCCAGGTACTCGCTTATTCACCTTGCATTTATTACAATATCATCTGTTCGTCCCTTCTCGCAGAGACGTCTGCTACAAAATTTGCTAGCTTTATACAGCCGCCCTAATACCATTTTCCTTACACAAAATACTTATGTAGAATATTCACTACAATTTTCGATAAACAATAAGCTCAGTCCTTCATTTTGTTTACTATATATTTCAGCCGTCTCCAAACAAAATTTGAAGACTAAAACTATAACACTTAAGAATTTTCAATTTATTGGCAAATCTTGTAGTAAAAAATTGTCATGTGTTAAACTACAAATACGTTTTTGTTTGTCCTTCGTTAAGCATCTACGTAAAAATTAACAAAGATCCCCCTAGAATTATTATTTATTAAGGCAATCTACAAAAAACAAGGAAATGTAACGTAAGTGCATATATCTAGAGAAAGTCATTTTATTTTTATTAACATGTACTGTTTTCAATTTTTCACAGCACAACCCTGGGCAACTTGTCAAATTCGCCGTCTGCGTGTTTCGTGGCGAGTGACGGCGAAAGCCTCCGAGTATTCCAAGCTGTGATAGATGCGAGAACGTTACTGGCGGAAATTGCCACTTCCGAGCGACGACATAAAGATGTCGCCGTAAGTTAAACTTGTATTATATGAATTACATATACAAACTAAATATTGTTCACGTACTATAGGCACTGACGCACTTCAGGCCCTTTTTGTGAATAAACTAGGTTTGTAATGGGGCGTAAACTATTCCATAATGGGACGTAAACATAACTGGTAAAACGTGGGAGTGTACTACACTCCTTTGCCCACCTCTTTGGGGATTACAGGCGAGATGTTACGTTTGATGTGACGTAACTAGATTTGGAATTGGATGATACCAGCTAATTCATATATATAAAATGCAAAACGTAATAAAATTTGAGTATCATCATTATCTGTGATGCCAATACGGATTAATGTAGGGCGTTACAAATAGAGCATTTAGTATAGATTGTGGGCGTGTGCGGCGCAGGACGCGCTGTCGCTGTCGTCGGAGTCGAGCGCGGAGGAGGGCGCGGGCGGCGTGCCGCTGCACGAGCGCATCAAGATCGTGTCGCAGCAGTCCACGGCGCGGCCCGGCGCCGTCATCCAGCTGCACGCCATCGCCGACGCCACGCACGACTGGCACAACACGCAGCTGCTACACGTGTTCCAGGAGCAGCTCATCACTGGTACGTACAGCCGCCCGCTTCGCTCTTACTACGCAGCATCGATCGCTTTCCCCCAAACACTCCTTTTAATGATGTGCGACGACCTCTTCTCCGGTGTTGTTATTATTGTATCCTCACGCGAAGTCCCTTATTGATTAGTAGGCAAAGAGCACCAAATGTCTAACATCTGTATCCTTACAGACTTGACGTGCTTCTTCTGCATTAATCAGTCTCTTCATTCCATTTTGACTCTCCCATCGATCAGTATTGGACCTGTTTGATCAAGATGCGTTAGTCTTGGTTTAGTTAGTATACTTTTTAAATTACATGAAGATGTGGACATTTCCAGGCGAAAGAACAACCAACGACGCGGAAAGCGCCGACTCCGGTGTGGAGACATCCGACGTAAACACCATCACGGAGAGCGGTCTGGAGGCTATAGTGGATCTGCGCAAGGCCGCGACGTTCAACGAGCCCTTCTACATCGTGGTGCTGGAGAGGACGGACGGTGGATCCACCGTGCACATGTGGAGGCTCACAGTGTCGTCGCAGGCGGATCCCTTAGGCACGACTTGAAAAATAATATGTCATGTCAATTTAAATGGTAAACTGTGGAAGTAGTTCTGCAATCTCGGTTCAGGTGTTTCAAAGCTTCAAATTCATCCAACGTATATCTAGTTTATGTTTGTCATATAAACACGTTTGGTCCATTACGGTACTTATACAGCACCGAGTGCCCAATGTCTCGGTCGCTTTCGGACACTTTTAATAATAATTTATTCCTTTTATAGTTTTGTCGAATGACTGTATATTTGTATTGTTCTGTAACAGATGAAATGTCGAACAGCATGATGTACGTGCCGGACAGCGCCCTCGTGCAGGAGGAGGAGGGCGAGTCGCGCAAGAACTCCGTGTGCGTGGACGAGCGGCCCGCGCCGCAGCCGCCCAACCTGCACCTCTCGATATCCACCAAGAAGGTGTGTTCCAATTTTCTCTTGCGTCATTTGTCCATTTGCCTTCAATATGCTCTTTCAATATTTTGTATACCTTGCACGAAGTTGAAACGTCGTTTTCAATGTCACTAAGCTTCATATTTTTCAGATTTTAATGTTAGGAAGATTTGTTATTAAACAAATTGACTTGTAATTAGTTCCAATTTAGAAGCAATCAAAACGTGTAGTGTAAATAAGTATTAATTGGCAAAATTCGATTATGATCTGCAAAAAAAATATTGTTTTCGTTTTCGTTCAATATATTTACATGATTATTTACGTAAATCACGCCTCTAATCCCCGAAGAAGTAAGCAAAGGAGTGTAGCACACTCCCATGTCTGACCAGTTAGGTTTACGTACCAGTATGTAATAGGGGGTGGGCCTATTGCCACACACTAGACATGAATCCAGACTGCGAGCCACTACTAGAAAATCCAATAGTGCCGACCCGGGAGATTAACTCAAGACTTCTCGATCGTACGACCACTCGACGAATGTTGATTATTAATGAAGTACAAGTACGTGTGGCGGCGCCAGGTGTGCGAGTGCCCGCTGGCGCTGCCGGATGGCGTGGACGTGATCCACGCGGCGCCGGCGGCCGGCCACCTCAGCTCCGCCTCCATCTACCCCGCCTGCCTCGCGCCCTACATCCTCGCCACCGCCTGCACCGACAGCACCCTCAGGTACTGCACCCTCAGCACTTGGGCCTGCTTACGTCGCAACACAGCGGTATAAATAGTAGGCCGAGCCGCAAAAGTAGAGCTCGACTAATTAACGCAATGTAACGGGTAATGTAACGATATTCAATCAACTTTGGTTATTTTGCTGGCAATGTTTGTCCTAATTCATTTTTGGATGATTCATTATTGATATGATAATATTTCGTAATGTTTTTCTCTTTTTGTTCTTGTCGGATAGATATAAAAGGGTAGGTTAAAACAATTAATTCGCATAAAGGCACATTTCAAGTCTGATAAGTTGTATGTTGTGTCAATAATGTTTCTTTTTTATGAAGAAAATTTAATTTGGATAAAATTTAGTTACCATATTCGTCATATATTATTAATGGATTTTACTGTATTTTATTAACAGTTCTTATAAATTAATAACATATACACGCAGGTTCTGGAGGTGCAACGTCGCCAAAAAAGACAACGGAGAATTCGAATATACGTGGCAAGAATGGGAGATGATGAATAAGGATCAAGAATCCGCAATAGACATTCCAGGTGTGCATACTTTTCAAATTAATTTTATACACTAAGTTCTATTATTATACACCTTAAATGAATGAAAGAAACTCGTAAAACTCCCACGCAGGTCAGCCGCTGCACATAAGCGCGGCGTACTCGGGGCGCATCGCGTGCGCGTACAAGTGCGGGCGCTCGTTCACTCGGCCCAAGGCGGGCGCCGGCGGCGCGCCGCCCGACGCGCGCTTCGTCAACCTGTGCGTGTGCGTGTACGAGTGCGAGAGCACGGGCGGCGCCGAGTGGCTGCTAGAGGACACCATCCCGCTGCGCAACGTCAGCCTGCCGCGCGTGGGCGTGTGCGCCGACACGCAGATCGACCTCTCCTACTTGCACGACACCTCCTTCATGCAGAAGAAGCAGAGGCTCACCCAGGTAAAGGTCTACTCAATAATAATTATAGCTCGCAGAAGTTCACTAGCCGCTTCGCTATAATTATACTAAGAGCAGAGTGGGAAGCACTTGCAAATGTGATTTTTGCGTGTTGTATTGTATTTACACCTTTAAATTATCGAAAAACTAAGTAACATTTGTTTAGATAAAATAATTTACAATAAATAAAAAATAATTGCAGGTCCTTCAAACGTTATCGTCGGATGAAAGTCGCAATAATCGTAACGGCGAAAGCGACAGCGGCAAGTCGGCGGGACTGCTTGCTGTACCGTCTTTCAGCACACTGCAGTCGTTGCGAAGGAGCATCATGGAAAACGGAAATACTTGTCCACTAACACAGAAGCATTTGGTGCAACTTGATTGGGTTTCGAAGGAGGACGGCTCACACATACTGACGGTAGCGGTTGGCTCCCGAGTGTTATTGTTCACGCCCGTTTCTAGTGATCTGGCCCAAGCTAATTTGAAGGTACGTCAACTCACGCATGAGTAAAAATATTTTGATAGTGTTATCTTTTGCAGTGGTTATTTAAACTGTTATTTTTGTCAGGCGTTATTAAACAGTTAGACAAGTGAACGTTTTAATAATTTAAATTGTTAATAATTTCAGGCAATGAAAGAATCAATAAACAACAACAGGCCCATCCTGCGGAAGGCGTCCTCGCTAGCGGCGCCGCTGTTCGTGGAGGAGATCCGCTGGATGCAGCTGCGGCGCATCGAGCTGAAGACCGCGGACGGGCTGCCGCCACTGCCGATGCAGATCTCGTGGGTGCGCGACGGCATCCTCGTCGTGGGCATGGACTCGGAGATGCACGTCTACTCGCAGTGGAAGCCCGAGAACCCGCAGATTACGTCCGGACACCCAGGTGCACAAGTAAGTTAATCAGACGCAAGATAGTATTTAAAATCTAATAAAAACTTCATATAATGACTAGCAGTGATAACCTAGTGGTTTAAAATTCAGCCTCTCACTCCGCGTTTTAAGATTAATTATCGCTTGCTATAACGGATCAGGAAAACATCGTTAGGAAACATGCACACCTTAGAGTTCATAAAAAAAAGTTTTCTAAAGCGTGTGTAGTCTGCCAACCCGCACTTGGCCAGCGTGGTAGACTATGGCCCTCATCCTCTCATTCTGAGAGGAGACCCGTGTCCAGCGGTGGAACTATTAAAAAGGGTCGAGAAAACAAGAATGGTCTTGTTGCCTTTATAAAGAAATAATTTCTTATAGGAAATTGAAGAAGGCAGCGAATCTCGTGCACTCCGCGACTCCGATTTACGCATATCCGCACCTCATCTGCAACGGGTGTCGTCTATTAACCTGCAATTGTTGGAGCGAGATGCGAGGAGACGAAATAAAACGCAGCCCGATCAGCCACAAGTAAGTGGTATCCTTTGACTTTCTTTATCCAATTTATTTCAATACAACAAACAGACAATCGGGTCATTTGACAAATTAAAATATTTTAGCAGTAGGTTATCCTGATCTACTCCGTATTAGCTAGTGTGAAATTCATTTCGGTAAATATAGTGTTTTTTCATTGGTTTTGCCATAAATATATATGTATATATTGTAATATTAGAAAAATTAATTATCCAACACAAATTTTCAAATGAATTAAACGTAACATCACGCCTGTAATCCCCGAAGAGGTAGGCAGAGGAGTGTAGTACAC
>DVPD01000666.1:0-10706 GCA_018237605.1 Apyrrothrix (Melanopyge) sp. n. Burns01
TTCACCAGTTATATTTACATCCCAATATGGAATAGGTGGTGAGTCTATTGCCATACACCGGGCACATATCCAGACTCCGAGAAACTATCAGAAATTATAATTTAAAAAAGAATCCAATAGTACCCGATCCGGGATTTCTACACAGGACCTATTAACGGCACTCGGATTTGCAACCAACACGACCAACGAGGCAATATGACTAGTATTCTTAAAAGTATTTATTTGTTAATACCATATAAAATTAATTAAATCAGTTAAGGACACGAAAAGCTCTTCGTTTCAATTTCACATTAAATTAATTAAATTTATGTTTATCATACATACAGTTGTTTATTTAATATCTAAAGCCTTATTACACGTAACATTGAGTATTAAGGCGAACGTGATTTATTAGGAAAATAATTGCGAAATACAGCGTTCTTGTGTGTATAAGACCCTTTACATTCTACCCTCGTTTCGGGCAATGGAATAAATCGAATAACATGTGCCGCTGAAGGAAATTGAATGACAAATTCTTTTACTTTTTCATTTAAATTGAAGGAAAATTTCATGTATTATACAATAGAGTTGACAATGACTAGAATACAATAATTTTTTTTTGTATTAATGGGAAATAATTATCACAAACGTCGTAAACAATGTTTTTTCATTAACGCCCTGGGCTACATTGTTTCCGTTAAAACGCTGCCTTTTAATAGCGGCCGGCGAGCGTGTGAACTCGTCAATTATTCACGACTGTACTCGAGTGTACCTACATCGGACTTCGTGGGACGTTGAGCTGTAATTATTACACATTTTCACACGACTGTACGCATTTTGGCGCGTTACTAAACAACGGTTGTATTAACTTGTACTTAATAACTGGTGTGTTAATATTACTAGAATAATGAGTAAGTTGTATACATAAATTATTTTGTTCTTAAACGTTTTGTATTTAGTGTTAATGAGTTATTGGTAAAGTATTATTGGATTTTTCTCCATTAAAATTCCCAGTAGTAGCACGGAGATTTCTATCCAATGTATGACAATAGGGTAACCCCCTCTTTTATGGTGGGACGTATAACATAACTGATGAAACATTGCAATGTACTACACTCCTCTGCTTATCCCTTGGGGAAATACAGGCATGTCGTTACGTACAGACGTGACGTTACGATGTTAGTATTTATATACAGTGTGTATTAATATAGCACATGATTAAATATGTATGGGCTTAACTCTCGTAGGATTCTTAGGGTTACCCCACTACTTTCGCATTTATTCAAGGTTTTTCTTCATGAGCTCCAAACAATCAACAATATCAGTCTCAGCTAGACTGTGCTTAATCATATATATAGATTATATACGAGTATAAGTCTGAATGCAGACGAAGTCAAGACTGACCAATCTTGACCAAATACGTCATATCCTGGCTGATGAAGTCAGAAGTTTGAAACTGAGCGATCAATGTGGAAGGTAGTTAGATCTGTAAGGATAGAGATATATGACATCTGTGCTCTCTGCCTGCACTGTTAGGGACCTGGTGTGAATAATAAACGGCTGGAAGCCTGCAAAATGATTTGGAATATCCGTGCCGCGTGACAACGTGGACCGGATGGGGTTGTGCCAGGAGAGTTGTAGTGTCTGATGCAGCAGGTCAGATATGTATACTGCTGACCAAGCAATATATATAATATAGGTATAATTATATGACAGTACATTCCAATTTTCATCAGTCAATCACAATACAAAAAGACAAGTTAATTTAACAAAATTCCAAGTAAATGATTTAATTAAAAGCGTCTTTTCTAAGCGTTGTATTCGTCTCCCGATGTCTACTTATTGCTTTATTTTGTAATTTCCTGTTAAGGGTTGAGCGAAATCTGGCGGCAAATAATTGAGATCATTTAAAGGGATGTGCTGATAGAATGTAGTAATAACTTGAATATTTAAGTATAATTTTTCTAAATAATCAACGACTACCTCGTTGGTCGAATGGTTTCAAGCGCGAAATCTGACCGAAAGATCTTGGGTTCGATCTTCGGGTCGGGTACTATTGGGTTTTTAACAGATCTTCTAATTGAAATTTGTAATAGTGGCTCGGAGTCTGGATTTGTACCCGGTGTTTGGCAATAAGCTCACCCCCTATTCCATAGAGGAACGTTAATGTAACTGGTGATACGTGAGAGTGTACTACACTCTTAAGCCCACCTCTTTGAGGATTACAGGCGTGAACTTACGTATAATCGATACTCATAAAATGTTTAATAGTAAAATTACCAGCTTGGTGTAAGTAAGTCAGTGAATATAACATTTGTGTTATTATTATTACCTTAGCTCCTTTACGTGGTAGGCTGAGAACACAAGAGTGGCAAATATCTCAAGACCTGATGTGCTTCTTCTACATTCGTCGCTTAGGTCTAAGAATGTCTTAATAAATTTCAGATGTGTGCAAAGACAGTAATTGCAAGGCGAATGAAAATGTGCAGGGATAATATGTATTTGCCCTATTCCATTACATTTTGTTATTTCACGTAAGTGAATATTAAAGTTATTTATTTGAGCAATTAAGTTCGCAGTATTTATTTGATTACTGTAGTTGAAAGGATGGATATACTTTCGATTTGATATGGTAAGATGTTTTCAAAGGTTTGTAAAGTCAACCTGCATTTGGCCAGGGTGGCAAAATAGCCTTTACACACTCTTTTTGAATGAAGACCAGACGATGCAAGCTTGCCATTTTTAAGGTTCTCGCTTTTCTTCCTCAACTATACAAAGATTCAAGAATGTTCTTTAAAGTTGTTGTTTTTTGAAAATGTAACTGTAATTTTTATTGGGCTATATTACCTTTTGGTAACATTGTGACTTACGTAACCTGTATTAGTAGGACATCTCCGAAACGAAATTGGGACGAAGTTGGACATCCGAAACAGAATACAATGAGTCGTAGCGGAAACAAGTTAAATAGTTACATATAGATACGAGATTGAAGTCAGCCGACCGGAGACACCCAAATTGGAATAGAAGCAACGAAAAAAGAAACTTTTTAAAACTAAAAAAAAAATACGCTTCCCAAAAACCAAAAAGCCAGGATAAACTTATTTTGGCTTTTATTTCTTTTAAAATCTTAATTTACAATGAGGTTAAAGTAAACCGATAACGTGAAATAGCAATGTTATTTGAAGTAAAATGTAAACGTAATCACGCCTGTAATCCCCGAAGAGGTAGGCAGAGGAGTGTAGTACATTTTTACACGTTTACGTCCCACTAGGGAATAGTTGGTGAGTCTATAGCCATATACAGGGCACGAGTCCAGATTCCGAGCCACTATTAGAAATTTGGAGTAGAAAATCAAGGTTAGACAAAACATTTTAAAGATGCTAAATATTATAGTACGAGGAGGTAAACAACCTATTTTTACAACAATTGCTACAGTACAATAAATACTGAATGAATACGGTCCACTAAAATACTAGATGGGCGTGATGTTACGTTACAATATACTGTTATTTTTCGTACGACATTTTGTGCCGCAATTTCACCCGGTCAGTCGCGGTTCAAAAACACGTACCCCGAGAGCCAGTGAACCAATTTCCACTTTATATTGTTAAATCTGAAGCTACTGCAGTCTGACTTTATGCAGTGAAAAATAACTTAGTGAGTTTGTATATAACTATAGTTGTTCCCCTGTTTCCTCTCGTTCTACCACATTTGAAACTTTTCAGAGCACGAAGCCAATGAAATCGATAATGAATTGAGTTATATATGAATGGCTCTGGTAAAGTATGCGTAATATATTTATTATAACCAAAGTCGTTCTAAATTTGAACAGTTTTACATACAAATAATAGGTAATATGAGTTATGAAGTATATTTAAATTTCAATTTGATTTGTACGAAAAGACTATGCATCATGTAGGCCAGAAAAAATACTAAATATGAATTCTAATTATATTAAAAGAAAACTTCGAGATATTAAGAAAAAAGGATTCTAAATTTGAATTGTCCAAAGAACGTTTACTGAAGTCTAGCTGCTGATTTGAATTAGCGGTGAAGTGGTATAAAACATACCCTGCAATGGAATTATCGCAAGTAATACCGTATAAAAACAACTCTTTCGTTTTCATCAATGCCACCATCCATCACATTACGCATAAAAGAAAGAATAAAAGAATGAAACCAGTGATTTATCATTGCGAAACCCAGAGTTGCTCGAAGAGCGTAGCTATGACGGGATTTCCTGTCGTCTGTCACAAAGAAAACCCTATCCGACTTTTTATAACTCGAACCATTCGAATATAGAACATAAATCAAGCAGTTAACGTTCAAAATACATTGAACCGAATGCTCTTGAACAAAATGGAAACGAGATGCAAAGGAGAAGTCACTTAATGGTATTGGAAAAGGGTTAAAATTTGTTTGCACGATGTTAGCTTTGACGGTAAGCTAATTATGCGCTACAAAGTTACACTTGGTAAGCGGTTTTGGTTAATAAAAAGGTACTGGAAATTTAAAACATAGCAATAATTTCCAGTGCTATTGTGAGTGATCTCTTTTAATGTAAGTGTGACTAATAGAACTGCCTATGTCCAGCATTTGATTGAAAGAGGTTGATGATAATGATGATGATGTGACTAATAGAAGCCGAAAAGCACATCACCATCGTCTTCATCAGCTTGTCTCAGTCTTACTGAAGATAGGCTTCGAACATACATATTCGAACGTAGGCTTCTCGGTCTGTATAAACTTTATGCCAAATCTCACAATCGTCGGTGCGCGCAGTATTCTTGAAAAGGGTTACGAAGGTTTCTCATCACGTAAACTACTCTCTCTCTCGTGTTCTTGTATATATCGTATTATACCATACTATGCTAGTGTTTACTCAGTTGACGAAATTCATATTCATTATTGAACATTTAACAAAATAAATGTACAAATAGTATGCACGTTTGGAACTGTTATATTGACTTATACGATCGTCCATTTTATATCGGAGACCACACAAAGGTTGTCTTCTAATAGCTGGTCCAGTGACCGTTGTATTTTCAAATTCTTCTTGATCTTCGACAACAAATTTCATCAACAGTTACCGAACGAAAAGCTGCCTCGTTGGTCGTGTTGGTTGTAAGTGATCGAGAGGTCCTGGGTTCAACTCCCGGGTCGAGTACTATTGGATTTTTCTAAAATTAGAACTTCTACTAGTGGGTTGAAGTCTGGATTTGTGCCCGTTGTATAGCAATACATTCACCACTTATTCCATATTGGGACGTAAACGTAACTGGTGAAACGTTTCCGTGTACTACACTCTCTGCCTACCTCTTCGGGGATTACAGGCGTGATGTTCCGTAGACTAGAAATCTACAGTACATTTAATAAAGGTTATTATTAAATAAGATAAAATACAAAGGCTGATGTGAGGTATCACAGTCATCACAGGCAGTTAATTGAAAAGTTCTTTCATGTCAAAAAGACACTCAACTGGAAATCGACTCTGATCCTACCCGCTCATCCCGATATCCCCCACTCTATACGGCGCTCGATATTAATTTCGCGAGAGGAGTATGATAAAATTTAATGTTACAGTTAAATGTAACGTGACGTTGTAAAAGCGGATATATACGAGAACGGTGGAAGTTGTTTGGCGAAATTCCATTACGCTCTCTTGCGATAACAGTGAAATTAAGAAAAACAGCCGCTATAATGTATATGTATATCGTGTTTCCGAAGCTGAAATTTCACACCGACAGCGACTCAAAGGTAGCTCATACTTACATGTTAAGGAAACTTTTTGCTTACCCCTTGCAGTATCTGTTGATTGTTTTGCAGCAGTCTCTCGAAGCGTTGAAGTAATTGAGAAAATATTAAAATACGTTTGTTCGTCAGTCGCGAGAGTCGTGACCCATAGAATTGAGCTGTAACAAAAGACAAACCATCATTATCACAATTTTAGCCCAGTGTTGTCCGGCGTTGGACATTGGCCTTCTCAATATGAACATTAAATTGTACGTTGTTAGTACGTAGCCTCACGCCTGTAATCCGAGAAGAGGCAGGCAGAGGATTGTAGTACACTGCCACGTTTCACCACTTTCATTTATGTCCCAATATGTCGGTGGTGAATGTATTGTCATACACCGGCCACAAATCCAGACTCGGAGCCACTACTAGGAATCCTAATTTTAGAAAAATCCAATAGTACTCGACCCGGATTTTGAACCCAAGACCTCTCGATCGGCAGTCGCACTTGCAACCAACGAGGCAGTCATTGTACATTTACATTTAATATGTAATTCAGTAAAATTTATGAGAATACGAGTTGAAATAAAATAAATAAACCCCGAATATAACTGGCGGTCATTTCTGTCAAACGTCGTCCGCCATATTGCACGCTAACGGATCCAACTTCTAGAACTTTCCTCGCCTTATTATATGATGCCATACACTCGCTCTAGACATGGAACGCTCAGTTTGTACGTGCGAGTTAATATTTATTTCCAGTTTTAGTAGACCGAGATAAAACAGTATCATACAGTCAATATTGGCCCGCTGTATTGTATGTTTAACGAATTCTCCACACTCTTCGTACTCACACACACATACAAATATAGCCAGAGTATGGGTTGGAATATTAAAGTTTTAAAATACACAAGACATTATCCCGTATGCATGACTTCTTCGTCTACGTCGCCTTATTAACCATGATTCTGTTATAATTCCATGTTGGATATTGAAGAAAGGGAGCAGTGGTTTTTTGGACCGGTTTTGGAGTTTTAGAGCTGGGAATACCTCGAGCGTGCGACCCGCTGTAATAATTGCCTTCGCATTTTGTACTGAATTGAAAATTTTTTTTCTTATTTCCAGTATTTCAGTCGTTCGATGATTTTCGGTTTTGTTGTTGGGATTTTGAGGCCATACTGGCCCATATATTTACTACTTCCTAATTCAGATGCACGTCTCACATATATACATATGAACTTTATATACCTCCATATTTATATACTTCTTATAAATGTATGCGCACATAAAAATTGTTTTGAATTTAAAAGTTTTTTTTTAAATATGTGTATAAAGTTATTAATTGTGTCCGTATGATTGTTCGCAGGTACGTATCCAGAACAATGAACACATAACGAATGTTGCAAATGTTTAGTGGTAATGGTGAGAATCGTTTTTCCTCATACGTTAAATAGTTTCCGCGATTCGTAACTTTTCATACTAAATAAACACTTAATTGAGCAATTATATTCATTTATGATACAGTAAAAGATATTTTGCACGTTTAATAATTGAGGAGCGTTTAATTTTTTTATTTTAATATGTAGCCGGTGAAATATTCATTATTATCAATGGCAGTTTTTTATACATACATGTAAGTACAGAGATATAAAAATTTATAATTTAAACCTTAATTATTCTAAAAGTTTGTTTTATTTGTTTATTTATGCTTTATTGTTGTCAACAAAGGCCGACTTAATGCCCATTAGCATTTTCTACCAGTCAACCCACGTGATGATGTGAGTTTGAGGTACTTCATCCTCTTCTTTTTCCACATCTCTAAAAGAAATATTACATATATTCAGTAACAATAATAAAGTTGAAGAAGATCAGTAAATATAGATATATACGAGACATGTTCAAAAAGTAATCGGAATGGATAGGAGGTTGGTGGGCATTTAGTTCAAAAATAATTTTCTTTATCCACATAATTATAATTTTAAATATATACATTTTAAATATCACATTTTCAGAGCTAAAATGCGTTTATTGAAAAAAAATCCTTCTTGTGCCCTTAAATAATTTAAATTATGCCCTTAAATAATAAATAATTTATATTCAATATCATACTACGCTATACTCGCTTTACTTCCACGTCGTTTACGAGTTCGTGCAACCAATATAAAATGTGGAAATAAATAGGAATCACTGAGTGTCAAGTCCACTGAATATAGGGGATGCTCGAGTTCCAAATCCAGCATCTCGATTTGCCACGGCAACGGCAGACTTGTGTGCCGGCGCGTTGGCTAATGAAAAAATACTTTTCTCGCGAGTTTTCCTTGACACTTTGCAGGAATTTCACGCAATCTTTTGTTTGTTCCTCGTACACACATCCTGTTATAGTGACCCCATGAGCCCGCTGTTCAATTGTCCCTTAAAACATGGCCCATGATCTGGCCCATCATGATTTCGTCTTTCTCATTTCATTGGTTGTGGTTTCATTTTATGGTCAGGATTCTCAGATGATTGTTCTTTAATTACATCCACTGGTAACAATCGAGCCAAAAACGATCAAAGCATTGTTGAAACAAATTAAAATCTTTCTCTTTTTTAAATAAGCTCTCTCCAGCTAAGGTTGCCTGGAAGAGTTCGCTCTTTTAGCGATAAGACCGCCTGTTGGACTTGTCCAACTCTGTACCGCTATTTTATGTATGTATGTCTCTTTGGTATACAATAAAGTATTATTGTATTGTATAGATACCATACGCGTGGATGCCATTTTCATTTTCAAATGACGTTGTATAATCTGGCGAGCTCTTACTGATAGAAATCTTTAACTCTTCAGCATATCCAATACAATGTGTTCGACTTTGTAACTACTCGTATTTCGTCACTTCTACTTTTTAACCAAAATTCACTAACATTTTACTCGGCACTCTTCTAACAAACGAATTATTGGTGAGCATTTTTACAGAGTCCTAAGCTATACAAAATTTACCCTTATATCTTTCTGTTTAGTTTTAGAGCCGTCTCGTATTACTGTATTGTTGTTTGAATCTTATCAAGAAATTAATGAAGTTGGGTACTATGGAAAAAAAATATATTTAGGTATATAGAATGAGAATAAATGAAGAAATAAAAACGTAACATCACGCATGTAATCGCCAAAGAGGTAGACAGAGGAGTGTAGTACATTCCCACATTTCACCAGTTACGTTTACGTCCCAATATGAAATAGGTGGTGAGTTTATTGCTATACACCGAGCATAAATCCATACTCTAGCCACTACTAGAAATTATATATTTTTTTTAAATCCAATAGTACTCGGCTCGGGATTTCAAATTTGGACCTCTCGATGGGCAGTCGCGCTTGCAACCAACACGACCAACGAGGCAGTCAAACAAATACCTCTATATATATAGCATAGAAATACATAGGCATGAGTACATCTAAAACCATACTACAACAGTAATAGAACATCAGTACACGCAATTTGAAAAGCTCACCGCTCTCAACCCATACGGCACCACCTCCACGCTATTTACGCACAAGACAACGAACTCGGTACTACGACCACTCGATACTCGATACAAATTGCGTACAATGAATTGGGTGTATTCAGCTTTGTACGGTACACGCCTACAATCGGCCCACGTTGTTTGCTAATTCTACAATGACGTAGTCCATTACCTGGTTTATTTTGCTGGCTGTACTAACTGAATGCACACACAAGCACCCACACATATAAAGAAATTGTTCGATTAATTGTCTTCTGTGCTTCTTTTTGGCGTTAAATGTTTAATGGTTTCCTTTGCCGTTGTAAAGTTCATGGGTTTTTTTACGTACCCGCCTTTAATTTAACATAACATTAACATCACCCCTATATTTCTACGACGGTGTACGCAGAGGAGTGAATAGGTGTCTTTTGGCCATACACCACATAAATCTAGACTTCGAGCTGCTGCTAGAAATTTCAAGTTTAAGACCCCAATAATTCTTTGTCCAGCCCGGGGATCGATCCCAGAACCGTTTGCTCATCAATTGCGTTTGCTACCATTGTGGGAGTGGAATAAACAAAATATGTGTAGGATGTTTAAAAACAGTATTCATTGCTTTATTCGTTGCAGGAAATCCTACTTAGCTAATTACCATGTTCTGTTAGAGCCGGCCGTTTTGAAATGCTTCACAGGTTGCGTTCGGCCCTCTGTAAATTGCTACTGAATAATACTGAATACTAAATGAAATACACTCTGTACTTACAATAAGTGCATGTATTATCTCTATTGCTTTTAGGAATTCCTGTGCTACCTTATTTTTTGTGGGGGTCACGAGTCTCTGAAATCTTCGCGCGTGTGCGAGACTGATTATAGTCGAACTGAAAATCTTGATAGTTGTGACTGATGAAGAATTAGCGGGTTCCGAAACATGCGTGCGTAGTGAAACAGTAATGAACGGATATATTTGGTACTTAATGCTGTTTTCCTACGCCGTAATAGATCATGACGCCATGACGCCAGATCTAATAGATCTGGCGTCATGGCATAAAGATTGTTATTATGTATTAATATTGTGATTACCTCATTGGTTCAAATGGCTCCTTGTTCAAATTCCTGGTCGGGTACAATTGGATTTTTCTAACTAAAATGTCTAGTAGTGGTTCAGTGTCTGGATTTGTGCCGGGTGTATGGCAATAGACTCACCACCTATTTCATAATGAGACGTAAACATTACTGGTGAAACATGTAAGTGTACTACCCTCACCTGGCTACCTCTTTGGGGAATACAGGCGTGATGTTACGTTTAATATTTTGAAATATTGTGTTATTTAAAATGCACTTACATACCTTGTAATTAAATGAATATGTTTGATTACTTGTACGATATAGAAGAGACGAAGTTCGTCGGGAGCGTTGCTGGTGGAAATAGGCCTCAGCCTACCCCCTGTGAAACAGTCGTGCTAATATATATGCATGTGTACTTCTGGACGAGTATCGTATGTTGCGCGTGAAAAAAC
>DVPD01000667.1:0-10701 GCA_018237605.1 Apyrrothrix (Melanopyge) sp. n. Burns01
GCAGGTTTCCTCACGATGTTTTCCTTCACCGTTATAGCAAGTGACATTTAAACTTAAAACGCACATTTTGTAAAGAGATGCGCGCCATGGATCTGAACCCGGCCTCCCGGAGTGAGAGGCTGAGTTTCATACGACTAGGCTATCACTGCTATATTTTAATAAATACTATAAAAAACTCTCAGGGGTGATTTCTAGTAATAAAAAATAGAACAAATCAACGTGTAGTCTTAAAGAGTAATAATTCTCAACTTTGAATAACGAATACTGCATCTTTTCCAATTAAAAAAGGAAATTCAAAAATAGCGCAGCTATTTTTAAAGTAGAATGTAATACCCACTGGAGTGGAACTGGCAACCGAGATTTAAATGGCCGTTGTTCGTGAATTTCCAAATTAAATTTCATCTGACGTCAGTTGCGGTAACTACCACAGATCCAGTTGTAACTACTACTCGTACATGTTAAATTGACATTTACGAGAATGTTAAAAATACAGAATATTATGTTATAGGCGTGTATTGAGATAAAAAAATATAATATATGGATTTTCAAAATATCATATATATTTCATTCTCGGTAGAATATGAATTGTGTATCGTCCACAAAGACTGAAATAATGTAACGTAACATTTTTTTGTATAGCATACGTTACGTAACATAACAATTGCTGTAAAAAAATAAATTGTTATGTATTATACGTATTGTACAATTAAATTGTTACGTTACGTTATTCCAGACTCCCATAGACTAACTCCGCGAATTTACACATCAATGCCTAGCGGCCGCAAATCGCCTGGCGGTGACCCTGTGGGATGTACAGAGCAAATAATCCGCCACTCTTGCAGGAATCATAGGAACATAAGGCCTTTTAACACGGACCCGTAGCGCAAGGATAACTCCTTTAGTCTGCCATCAATAGACAATAGAACACCCAGAAAGTACTAAGTCACCTGACTTGAACAGTAAAGCAGTGTGGATCTACGGCGCTGACGTAATGTTTCCAAGAACTTTTGTGGTCGTAACTCAGTCGTGATGGCATGTCTCAAATTTGCTAAGAACGGGCCTTAGGGTAATTGATGATACTCGTACTATGGAAAGATAAAATTAAAATACTGAAAATTGGTTTATACAATCAAATATAGTTTGATTAAGTATACTTTTTTATACTTCATTCTGATAATTTTGGATATTACTTGGGCTATAACGTGATTTATTTCTTCCTCCAGTTCTCAACAGTGTATTCGTACCTACTTTATCATTACGACTTTCCTTCCATAACCTTAAATTTTACGGCTTTATATGTTTAAAACATTGGGCCGTCGTATACAGTTCATTATACGAATGCGAGGCTTTAAAAAGGCAGTTATATAAACACATTGTAAATTTCCATTCGCACCAGTGCTGACATTACGTTTCATTGCAATATGGTGCCAGCGTTTACGACTTGACATTTAATAAAAACAATATTGAATTCGTTTCCAGAATGTAATCGAATTTGGAACATGAAACGACATGTACAAACTGGTATTAAAATAGCTTAGAATTATTTTAAGCACGAACGTGCTTTTTTAGTTGCAGTAGATACACCCTAAATTGGCGTTTTTTATGTAAAAAACAATAATTTGTAAGTTACTATTTATGCTGTTAAGAATAATACGACATAGTGATGATTTTATCCTGATTGATGCTTGATAGCAATTGTTAACTCATGACAATATAAAATAAGAAATCTGACTATAGTATTTAATATAGTATTTTTATTGTAATGTATCAATTCCATTTATGTCGTATCTCATCGCTTACTTTAGAATTATATGATTTATTTGCCATATGCACATTTTTTTGCTCAACGTCTATACGGGTCGGGTTAAATCTTTAAATAAATAACATTAGGATAATGAATATATTCCAATTACCTGAATTTAACATTCAGTTTGAAAAATTAGGAACTTTGTCATGATACATATACAATTAATTTCTTAATTAGGTTCTAACTTCAACTTTAAAAACATATTTAATGACTTGCTTCAGTAAATTGGAAAATATATTTATATTATATCTTCAACGCTTCACAAAGCAACATAAATTTGTAACGTACTCTCATTTTCAAAGTAAAACAATTATCAAATTCAGGAAATTCTCTTTCATATCAGCGAGCGATCTTGTTCATTCATGCAAATAGACGGTGTATACGGAGGCGAGTGAAACGAAAGGGGCTTGCGGTTCATACGTAAGTTACATGGCTTTAGATGAGACACGGGCACGTCAGACAGTCGTATCACGTTTGACGTTCGTGATACATCACGTCGATCACGTGATGTGTACTCTGTAGCTGAAACAGTATTCTTACGAAATTCCACTGACGAAATTAACAACTGAAGTATAATAATAACAGATGTTCTCAAATGAACAGTAAAATCAGCTGCATAATGAATATCTAATCTTTTTTGCTGCGTCGTTGGTCGTATAGCTTGGAAGCGTGACTGCCGATCGAGATGTCCCGGGTTCAAATCCTGGGTCGAGTACTAACGCATTTTTCTCTTAGATTTTATTCTCTTTCTCTTAGATAAACTTCTTATTCTGCGAGGAGACCCGTGTCGAACACCGTTTTTATTACAAAATCATCATTATTTATTATTATAGCTAACTGTACGATTATCTATTTTATAAATCAGAACATTTTATTTTAAAGTATCTCTGGAGCGTCACATCACAAATTGCTGTCAGCCATAATCTATTTTAAAACTAATTTTAATCGGTCAGGTGTGCACGGGTATTAAATTTTGAAAGCCATTAGAACATGTCGATACTTGTAGGTGTCAGCGATGAAAACTTGCTACATTTCATATATTTAACAGTGTAAACACCACTTTAAGACAAAATGATACTTTAAACATAACCTAGCATAATTAACTATAAGAAGGAACAATATATAAATATACTCATACGCATAGGTATGTGATTTTGTAACAATATTTTCGTAATACGTTCAATACTAAATGCATATATATTTGATTTCCTTTAAAAAGTTTTTTCCTTATATCGTAAATGGTACGCAGGACGAACTTTCAATTTGAAATAAATGGCAGGCTTTCTAGAATTGTATGTTTTATACTTTTTATGTGATTTTTAACTCATCTGATTCTTGTGGTTCTAAAAAGGAATTACCAATATTTGTTAATTGTCTCACATATATTGTGAAAAAAAGCATCAGATCACGAAAAATTCGCGCCGTTTGCCGACACCCCGTCAGAATAATTAGGAAATATATTGTACAATCTGCCCGCTGTTATGCAGCAGAGTATGACTCAGAATAAATTATATATATACATACAATAAAAATGCAACAAACTGCACAAACATTTTGAAAACGATATAAATGCCGCCATTTATTAACCGAGTATTTACAGGCTCTTGTAAATACTCAGTATAAAAAAGGTTTACCGTTATTCAAATAGTCTATAAATAATAGTCTATAAAGAAATAACATGGATATGTATTATCTTACAAATATTCACCAATTTTTATAAAATTATTAATAATATTTTTTTAATCCTGCTAAAAGCAGAACAAACCTCTCCTAGATAAATAATACAAACGTAAATTTTTCCCACAATTTTGGCGATTATATTATCGGATATCGCACTGATATTCATCTTCAAGGGACCAGGTTTTAGGCTACTCCAAAAATGGCTATATTTTATCATCTTTCTTCTAATAGCGTCGTTTATAACCTTTCATACCTTTATTTATTGCCCCTTTAGCTCAGTTCCTTGAAACATTAATTCTCCTCTTCAGTAGGTCTTATTGATAAAATATTTCATAGGGAGAAAGTTCATAATTTCACCTTTTGTCCTAATATTTCATAACTTTTAATGGTCTCCATTTACATGAAATATTAATTTTAAGAACGGAGATGAGGGAATATACAATTTTGTTCTTACTTGTTATATGTGTTGATGTTACGTTATTGTTTCTTGTTACTTAGTGGTTAATACTCATTTGAAATTTAAGATTCAAACAATATATAAATAATAAATTTCGTAAACCTGTAGTTTCAATAGATATATCCAGCAGACTAAGTGGCCAAAAATTCGTGTTTCCAATATACATATATTATGAAGCATGAAAAACGATAGTACTAACAGTAGAAAAAAAAGCTAATGGCCGTTTTCAACCTGTGGCACACCTATATTTGGATTTTGGAAATGTAGATTCTAGCTACTATTTCACAGACATAATTTACGTTTTAATAGATATACAATAATGCAAAATTGTGATTTTCCGAGATTTTTTTTATTAAATGCAATGAATCGTAAATATTCTTAATCGTTTCCGCTACTATTAAAACTGTATATTACTCTCTATTTATAAACTAAAACAGTAATTTATAACTAAAGGGTTGAAACTAAAATCATGTTTGTGTTTTCGTAAACTTTGTGGATAACGAGAGTTGCTTTTGAACGAGGCCTTGAAATAAAGGAAATTTTAATGTAAATCTAAAACAATTTATTTTACAAGCAATCGTTTGAATACGATATGTTTGAATTTAGAAAACATGATGACCCAAATATCAACCAAAACTTTGGAAAGTGTAACAGATGACAAAGGTATGGTTGTAGAAATTATTACGAATCAAAATCAAAAGTTCGTTTCCATCTAACCAACCCATACAATTATTTGTGTATAACGAAACTTGAATTCCAATTAGTATCACTAATTACAAACATAATTAACAATGAACTTAGATAGTAACTTATATATAGATATTCATATACTTAAGTTATAGTTTATAAGAAATGTAAATAGTTGTTATTATATTTCCTTAATAAATAATGTTGTCATTAAAAAATATATATACTTAATTAATGTTATTAGATACCACCCCTGAACAATAACTGTTAACTATAATACATCGTACGTAAATTGAGCTCCATTAACGATCCAATTTTTGGGACTCTAAATTTCAGAAGATTAACGGCGCTAATTCGCTCCTCTTGAAGTGAATGATAGCGCTATTAGGAGTAGCTCGCCCTTGGTTGTTTTAAATTTTGCGCATATTTAATTAAGTGTCATTGTCAATTTATGTGCGCAACATTAGTTCCAAATTAAATTTGTTATATTGAAAAACGTTAAATTTTACGAGTTGTGTTTTTATAAGCTCAATGTAAATTTATTATGTGGTCGAACTTGAAAATTTTAATTATGTACATTTTAATGCCTAATACCTTTTTGCAGCAGTAGCCTAGTGGTTTATAATGAATTCCTCGTTCATAAATTGTAGGTTTAAATCTCTTTTTTTACAATATGTATATTTACGTGCGTTTTGAACATTAAATATCGCTTGAAGCAACAGTGTACGAAAATATCGTGAGGGAATCTGCTTAATCTACAGGTTTCCACAGTGGTATCTAGAGCATGTGACGTCTATCAAATCTGATTATGGAACAATAAATAAGTTTATTAAAATGATGACGAAGGCTCAATATCGACAGTACCTATGAATTTTCAGTAATACAAATGTTCTTAAAACAAGATACAATTTTGTTGAAATCAATTATGGGCAAAGAATAATGCTTAAAAAATTTAAGTTAATGTTTTTAAACAAGGATTGCTAGATTAAAAGTTTTATTTAGTATATCCCTATCTAAAATCATTAACATCATTACTCCCGGGCTTAAACCTAATTTTCATTAGCTATAATAAAGAAGTTTGTGAGAAAATCTAAATAAATTCCTGTTTAATAAGTATAATTATGATTACGACGTATGAAATCCGATAAACAGCATTTCATTAGCATAGTAGATTGTTACCTTAACCTTTATCATGCTGATGAAGACTCACATCACATAATGCAACTGGGTTGATGATGATAATGATGGATTCAATAGACAATAGTTCCCAATCAACAATTTATAATCAAGTGAATTGTCAATCATAAATTGAAATCGTTTCTCCTGGTCATCTAATACACAACTCCATTGTCTACAATCGAATTAATTGATCAATCAATCTTGTAGGTTTGGTTAAATTGCTAACACATACATGTATATACGGGTAACGTATTTGAGTATCACCCAAGCTAGTTTGAGACATTCTGTATCAACTAAATGAAGGTTTCACGGTTGTTATTGCTACCGAATTATTTTCATATGTTCATTTACGATCCATTCTACTTCAATTTTGTAGATTTCCATTTCCATATCCATTGTCCATTTTAGTACAGATGATATTATTGTACATTTCCATCGTCCATTTCAATCGTCTGTACTTGATTCACGTTTGTTTTCTTTTAATTTGTCTCTTGCTTTCTTAATTTACCAGTATTGCCAACCTCGTATATCATGTTCTTATCTGTAGACCGTTTTGAGCTTGGCTGTTTCTGGATAACTTGAATAATGTTCAACGTTAATATATGCTTTACATTTGTTTTCTTTAAATTTGTCTCTTGTTTTCTTAATTTTTCAACATTTCTAAACTCGTATTTAAAATTATTTTCTATATGTCTTTACTTGATTTTTTCTCGGTTACAAACATTTTCTAAAATCTTATTCATGTCCTTATTGAGAATCTCATATATATTCTGTAGTCAATGCTCTTGAAAGTTTATATGTAATGTGACAATATTAATTTAACTGACTGCCACATTGGTCGTGTTGGTTGCGAGCGCGCCTGCAGATAGAGAGGTCCTGCGTTCAAATCCCGAGTAGGTCCTATTGAATTTTTCTAACTTCGATTTTCTTGTAATGGTTCGGAGTCTGGATTTATTCCCAGTGCATGACAATAGCCTTGCCACCTATCCCATAATGGGACATAAACGATATTGGTGAAACGTGGGAGTGTAGTACACTCCTGTGCCTACCTCTTCGAGGATTACGTTACATTATTAATTTAATTTAATTTCTAACACTAATATAATTAGTCAGAAGTTATTGCATATATTATTGTTATTAACGATATCACAAGGGAAATGTTTACCAGTTAGTCTTGCTTTTATGTAAAATTAACAAACTTTCTCAGGATTATGACAAGGTTATTTGGTTCGGGACAGTGTGACATGAAAACATATCAATCATCTATGGTAACAATTGATTAATTCTGTACATACACACACGTTAACAGGAATTAATATTATTTTCTCTTCTTCAACAGGCAGACATAGCACATTCAGCAAAAGGATACGAGTCAGAGGATGAAAACGCGGGCAGAAAGTGGCAGAAGGCCAACGAGGAACGGCCAGCCAGCAAGACCACAATGTACTCGAAACAGGTATAGTTGTATGCAGTAAAGGAGAAGAATAAATAAGCATATAAACAACCGAAGTACTTACTTTTCAAGCGTCAGCATTAATTCTTCCTGAATTACAATCTTTCCGCAATCAAAACACATGCCGTTGTTCGTCTTCGTCTTCAGCTAAGTTGCTTATGAGACTATTTTTGTACGAAATCTGTTACTCATGTTACATATGAGTAATGGGTATAATGCACAATAGGTTAAATGATTATAAATTGCTTAAATATAGCAGATATTCATTGTTTCACGTAAATACATTCAAACTATTGTTAGAAGACCTCACTGTTCTTAGAATAACATGATTTGTAACGAAGTTACTCGCTCGCTTACAATAATTCGGTTTAAATAAATCCCAATCCACGATAGTAATAAATCTACAGATGCCTTGATTCGATCGATGTATTACCCTACGAGGGTTGAAACTAACAGATTGAGTGAGGTTTACACTATTTCATAGAAAATTATTGCCCATCGCTTGCCGAAGAACTAAAGATAGCAACATTATAGAGATCTAACAAGATGAAATAAATTGTTTACTTTAAAATGATGAAATAATTTGTTTTTGTACTGCGGCAATTTTTTTTATGTTTTACGATTTTATTCTTCTTTTTTTATAAATTAAATTGTATGTTAATATGAACACATATCCAATGAGTCTAATTAAATTAGTCACCCTAGCATACGTAGGCAATTTAATCGATGATAAGGAAACAACTTAGAGAATGTTTTACATTTGCAATTAACAGTATTATTTTAATGATAATTTTGAAGTTAGTCGTTATTATCAAAATGCTTTTAGGGAGATCTGTGACCTGTGGATATTTTATTTTACCAGGAGTTCAGAGAACAATACTGTATCAACAACAAACAACTGGATCTGCTGGAACTGGAGAAGTCCAAGAAGGACAGATTCCTCGGATGCCTGTCCCAGTACCATATCGAGAGTCCATGTTCACGAGCCAATAGGTACGTGAGTTTAATCAAACAAGATGATCACACTGTAGATTAACAGTCATCTAATAACGTAAATACATAATGTATGTATGTTTATACATAATATACATATGTATGTATGGTCATATGTATGTATGACTAATAAGCCCGACTGCCGATCGAGAGGTTCTGGGTTCAAATTTTATTACTGTTGATTTTTTCTATTAATTAGAATTTCTGGTAGTGATTCGGAGTCTGTATTGGTGCCCGATGTATGGAAATAGACTCACCACCTATTCCATATTGGGACGTAAACGTATATGGTGAAACGTGAGAGTGTACTACACTCCTCTGCCTATCTCTTCGGGGATTACTGGCGTGATGTTACGTTTTGTATGTATATATAACCTGTTATTTTTACTCCTTCGACAAGAGCAAATGGCAAATGTTAGGTGGTGAATATGTTAGTGTTAAATTAAAAAATGAACGTAACATCACGTGCGTAATCCCGAAAAGGTAGGCAGATAAGTATACTCCCACATTTCACCTATTTCGTTTACGTCTCTCTATGGAGTAGGTGATAAGACTGTTACCATACACCGGATACAAATCAAGACTCCGAGCCACTACGAGGAATTTCAAGTTAGTAAAACTCAATGATACCCGATCCGGGAACAAATCCAGGACCTCTTGATCAGCAGTCGCGCTTGCAACCACTCGACCAACGACGCAGTCGGAAAAAAATCAGAGTAAATGTATACAAAAAATGTTTCATATTTATATGACAATAATTGTAAAAACAATATTTTACAAAAACTTATTTAAAATTAAATTGAAAAAGTTTCTCTGAATGAGAAATTTCAACATTTAATTCTTTTATGAATATTTCAAGCTATCATTATTCGGATGCATGAAGATTTTTTATATACCAATATGGCTATAATTTTATGCACACATGGACGAGTATTTAGTGCACAATGAGATATGAATTAATCGCAATACACGTAGTAAATGATGTAGATTCGCTAACAATACAAATTTACACTGAAAATCCTCAAGTTAGCATCAACATGAAGCTTTAAAGCAATTAGTTACTTCCTTTATTACAATCTTGCTTTATTCATAGCGTGTCCTTTTATTACTTTATTACCGTTTCTCTTACACAAACGATTAAATTCGATGGCAAATTAAGGTCCTTACTCTACTATCCCAGTGTCGTCTACTTTGTATATTTTACTTTGGCCTTTTTTACCAAATATTAAATAATTTGCACAGACGTTGGAAAGTATTAAAGCAAGTGCTAATGACTGGAAAGCAAAGTTTTACCTAAGTTTTCCCTAACAAGTTAATAAAGTATGTTTTTTTTTTAAATACTATTTTAAATTAATTTGAAACAGGATTGAACATGTCTAGCTCTTTGGTCGAGTGATGGAAAGCGAGACTGCTGAAAGAGAGGTTCTGGGTACTAATTTCTAGTTCAAATTTCTAATAATTGCTTGGAATCTGGATTTGTACCCGGTGTATGGCAATTGGCTCACCAGCTATTCCTTGGTGGGACGTAAACGTAACTGGTGAAATGTGGGAGTGTACCAACCTCCACTGCCCACCTCTTCGGGGATTACAAACGTGATGTTATGTTTTACATGTATGTTTTTAAACACATTTACTTTAATTAATAGGTATAAGTCCAAACGATCTTACTAAAGGAAACAGTGTTCCCAAAGGACACTATCCCTTAGGGCACCATTATTTAATGTTGCCCCCATATCTATGCGACCTTCAGTAATTTACAGTTGTTCAATAGAATTACAAAAGACGATTGTCGTATAGGTTATAAGTAATGTTATATACAAATAAATGTAGAAAATGTAAATATAGGTAAAGCTTACATGAATAACAAAACTATTTAAATGAACATTAATTTTATAATCTTCCGTTGGCGTTATAATATTTTATGCGAAATATCATGATGTAAAAATAAAGACATTGTAACATACGAGTTTGTAGGTATATTAGAACATTTAAATTGCCACGTAGTATATAACAACGCGTAAATTTCGCTCAAATGTACCGTAAAATACTATAGTAGTATTAAACTAAGATCAATTATAATTATCATTGTTACCGATAGAAATTATTATTGGTACAATGTGCGAAGTTTAAGTTCGATACATCCCTCGAGCTCTATCAACGCGTCGTCCATGCATAACATATGAGGCCAGTTTTCTATCTTCAAGTTGGAAATTTGTTGTTCCCTTGCGAATAACAACACTAACTCTGTAAGGTTCAATCATACTTCAGCGTTGTTATCATTAATAGTGGTAAAATTTACTAACACTAAAAATACGTTATTGAATTTCACATGAACTTAAAAGTATTTTGCTGCTTGTGGACTAAGGTTATTGGTAACATTATATTGACTGACTGCCTCGTTGGTCCTGTTGGTTGCAAGTGCGACTGCAGATCGTGAGGTTCAAA
>DVPD01000668.1:0-10701 GCA_018237605.1 Apyrrothrix (Melanopyge) sp. n. Burns01
ATTATTTAAGAAAATATTATTTTTTTGTAATCATCCTCCATGTGAACTTTAGCTGTGCCAAGTTTCATATTCTTCGGTTCGCCCAATTTTCGTAAAAAGCGGCACAGAGTTCCATGATTCACGTATTAATATATAAGATTCATTTCTAATTAATGCGATATATTTTACATGGACATGACAGAATTAATGAAAAAACATGTTTATTAATTACACGTTTATTTGGTTTTGCCTTATCTTAGTAACTCTGTAAACTAGGCCGATGTCTTAAGTTCATTTTCGCAATATGTGAAACCGGGGTCTATTAAACACATTTATTTGCGAAATACATATACATAAAGTTTACATAAGGGTTTCTCTACTATTCTCTAGAGAGTTACGATCCTAATTTTATGGTATACTTTTTTTTCGAGGCGGCATAATTTATAGTAGTGTCAGCACGTAATTTTAGAAACAAGAGCTATTTATTATCTTCATTATCATTATCATCATCATAAACCCTTTTATTCTTTAAATCTTGTGTTTCCTCTTTGAATTGTAAGGAAAAGGCTAAACTATGACACGCAGACCAAATGTACAGAAGGCAGATTTCACATGCCTTAAAAAATATTATGGAGTGCTCAAGGTGTGTATGTTTCCTTATGAGGTTTTCCTTCGTCATTATAGAAAAAGTTGTTTATACTTAAGACCGCACATAACTTTGTAAGGTCAGAGATGTTTGCTAGGATTCGATTTCTAGTCTCCAGGGACGGGAGCTCGAAATTTACACCACTAGAGCCTATCACGGATGTCACTATTATATTTATAGAACGAAAACTTTAAAAGCCAAGAAGTCTAAAAAAGAGGTATAATAAACATATTTGATTACGCTTGTCAAGGGCACATAAGAATATTTTACATAATTGTAAACAGGAAATTTGATTTAGTAAATACTCGAGTGTAACGTGAAAGTATTATGGCCGTGACATAAATGCGTTGCGTGGTTTATGGAAAATTGATTGGTTCGCGATATGACGGTGAGAAGTGAGAACATTACAAAAATCTCTTGATGTAACGGTGAAATTCCGTTCATAGGAAAGTCTGTACCCGCAAAGACCGTACACGGTAAAAACAACAAGGTCGTCGGAGGCGTTCACTTTCGCCACCACAATTTGTTAAGCACGAGTTGCAACTGGTGCTCGTGCTAAGCGGACACAGGCTTTAAAGTTGCATTTGAGACTTGTGACAAATATTACGATACACTGTTGTATAACTTTTATTCATGTATCATTTCTTTTATTCAAATGTTCTCTCTTTTACTTCACTTTATTACGAATTAACGAGTAATGTCCACACTTCACACTGTACACGTCGTTTTAATTTGGGATAACTGGTAAAATAAATTGATATAACTGGTACAGTAACAACGCCTTAGAGTCGCAACGAAACCTAGTCGTCTGTGATGTGTTTTTCTGCAGTATTTCTTCGCAGCAATGTATTTCTAGGTGCTTTCACCGACGGAACATCGTAGCAACTTACAATCAAGCCACAATTGTTTCATTATTGACGTCGTTGGTATCAAGAAATTGCGTACGCTTCTTGATTGCTATTCATACAATGGCACAGACGTCTGTTTGATCAAATGTACAAAGCGCTGGGTGGACAAATAAAAGCATGTTAAATTAAAACAAACGCCAAGCAAACTATTTCTCTCAGACTCGTATTACGGTTTGCATTGAAGAGTGAAAGATATTGATCACGGTGAAAGCGGAATTTTTGACAGTCGTGAATTTATTTCAGTAGTTACTATCATTATTCAACTTGGACAAAGTCGACGAAATGATAATGAATTTGACGTTGCTATGTAACCAACAATGAGTATCCGATTCGGCTTTGTGGAATTACGAGAACTTTTGTTGAGGAATATTGGCTTCAATTGACGTGGCTGCGTACGTAAGATTGACGAGTAATAAAAGATGTAATTGAAATCAATGTAGGAAATGTTTCGGTTAAGTGGTGTGTCAATTTATTCAATATGCTCTATTGGCTTCAACGTCTCTTTGTATAAAAACAACACATTGTTGTTTTTCATTGAAGACACGACGGTCTATTTGCGTAGTTTTCCTTCTTACTGAACGAAGGTCGATTTTAATTTAACCGTTTTTTTCTTCTTTCTTTATAAATTGGAGGTTCCCAAAACGTTAGCAGCTCTTTTGTTTTCCTCACTGTGACTTTTTTTGAACAAAAACGCCAATTGGTTTTCACCCAATCTGTTTTAAATTAACTAATTATCAGGACTCAGTGATTGTGAATAGATATATTTTTTCGCTTATTGATACCCGATTTAGAAGATAATGTGTTGTTATAATTTATCTGCAACTGTTGGTTCCAATTTGATTTAACAATTAAAAAATAGTTTGCTTTAATCATTGTGTTGGCTTGAGTCGTGGGTCTGTAACTTGTAATTGCTAGAAGTCGATGGATACTAATAAATAACTAGTGTTTGTAGTTACTAATATAAGAACAATCTATGTCAATATTTTAACTGCATAATATAATTTTAAACTGTAACATTTAATTAAAACTGAAGTTATTATTGTTAGTGTAGTTTGCAAAGGCTCTTGTATGTTTTTTATGCGTGCAGTGTATGAAGTTGATAAAAAAGTTTGTGGGTTTTAAGTTTGTTGCTAATCGCTAAGTTGTAAGTATGAAATTTGTTGGAGAGGCTATGAAACGATCTTGACTTCGCTTTGTTTCATATACTAATAGCCCCATTATCGCTGCTATATCAGACTTATTTATTGTTCATGATCACGTTAGTACACGATCTAAACTTTAATCTTATACGCAATGTTCTTTTATTGACTTTATCAGTCTTGATAGGAAAAATAATATCAAAGCATAAGACAAGGCTTACTGCACCTAAGTCACAACTCGTCAGGTGTTATTCACTCAATATTACTATCAAGTAATCGTCAGTGTTGGTCACCATCGACAACCACACAAGTATATTATGTGAATATTCTTGCCTTCTCACTACCTGTCGTATTTTGATAAAATAATTCAGCTTGGTCACTTTCATATTTGATACACGTTTTCCATTCAACTCCTGTTAGCTTATACCGACTATATTTGTTTAATGTTGAATGCACCACTTATAGAACTGAATGAATGCCTCTTTTCTTTCGATGCCCCAATACAGTTAGCGCGTCATCGACACATCTGTGTGGTAGGGGCGCAACATGTGCCTCATTCCCGATAACGTTCCAAAAATAACTTAATGTTAATTTGTTCGACAGTCCCACTTCGTATGGAATGTTCGCACAGTGAACCGAGTGCTAGTTACTCATTTCCACTTCCTATACTTTCTTGACTGAATGTCCGCGGCGACCACACAAAGAATGCGTCCGCCTCTCAACGGCCGTAGCTCCTTCCTCGCAATGGATCTTTTGAAATTGATAGCATACTTAAGTGGTGTTAAATTTATTCGGGGTCATCGCTCGCTTTCTCCTACGTGTTTTGTATGCTTTCGTAAATCTTATGTCATGGTGTCTGCTCAGGTGACGGACGTAAACAAGGCCGATGATGAACGTTGTATAAACATCTCAGTTGGGGGCGTGCTAGGAGAGAAAAAAAAGACGCGTAAATCAACTATAACTGTTCATATTGTGTATATTATTATTCTAATCGCAAATCATAATACGATGCACACCTGTATAAGGAAGTGCCCGTAGATTCATTCGATGAATACAAATTTGAAACGTATCTAATCCTTTTATAATATTCAGAGGCATGAAATCTACCACCATACAAGACATTCTCGAGTCGTTACTGTCAAAATATTTGTTTAGTGCACGTGATAGACATGGCAATGTGTCTTTAAACGAAATGGGTAAGTTAATTTGCAACTTCGTACGTCTGTTTGCTCAAGTGTGTCCATGAAGGCACAAGCAACGCATATATGTGGAAAAGTAATTTTCACATGTTAAAATAACGCGAAAACGAGCGAAGTAATCATCTATGAGCAGTGTATGGTTTTGTGTACGTTTTGTTAGTTGGTTAGTGCTTTTAGGCTGCGTAATCGGGGTGATCCTTATTCGACTGGTATGCAGAGCGCCGTGAGCGTGACTGTACTGTTGCGTAAAGTACTAAAACAGTTGAGTGTACGGCCGCGACGAGTGCGGACGTGTTCGCGCGATGTTCGTTGTCTTTCGCATCGTACATTTCGTCGCTGTTCGCATTGTTTCAACTTTGCTCTAGTGTCATAACAATAATGTTGTTGCGAGGACGCTAATTGAATTATGTGCTTTGAATTATAATCTGGTGCCTGTGTTGAGTTCATGTGTAATCGTGCGTAAAAGTCCCAATGGTTAGGAAGATTATTGTTGTTGGAATACGTCATTACGAGGACCCATTTTATAAGTACGTTTGCAAAATGGTATTGCCTACAATATAATTAAAAGTGACGTGTGTTCGCTCTTTGCTCAGCTCTTTGTTGCGTGTTAATTTAAATAACATTCCTTATGTGGTGTATTCTTTGTCCGTAGACATGTGACGGGTGCAAACGGGCCGCCGGCGGGATGCGGCCATCAGAGAAACAGGTCCTTGGACTCTGTTCTTCAGCGGATACCGGAGGACATGACACCGACTTCCCCGGAGGGCGCGCCGCTTCGAATTCCTATCGAAGTGCCCGCACCTCGGCTCGCCTTACCACCAGAAGTTCCAGCGGGCTCTGATGATTCCGGGATTCACACTCCTCCTGATGGGAATGACGAAGAAAGACCTCAACTGCATGCGGCTGCACGGTCCAGGGAAAGTCTCGATTCGGGTAACCCAGAGGATACAGAAAAACCACCGGACCCACCTGATACGGTGATAGAAACACCAGTGAAAACATGCATTTCCGCCTGCGAAACATCAAGGAATAAAGACTTTCTTCTTCGTCTGTTCGAAAGTAAATTGTTCGACATGAGTATGGCAATATCGTATTTGTTTAACTCGAAGGAACCCGGTGTGCAAACATATCTTGCAAATAAATTGTTCTCTTTCCCATTCGAAGATGTAGATTTTTATTTGCCACAGTTGGCCACCATGTACATAGAGATGGGAGACGTGGCAGACGTTCTGCGGCCGTACTTAGTATATCGGTGTAAACAAAGCGCGGAGTTTTCGTTGCGGCTCGCGTGGCTACTGACGGCCTTCGGGGGAGATGGGAAGAGATCGAAGGCTGCCAAGTTGAGAGATTCAATTCTCGCTGAGGAAATCCGGCCGGCGGCGAGGAGAGGTCATCACAGGTCCCAGTCGGATGCCTCGGCCTTGAGGCTAGCGACGCCCTCAGGGAGGCATTTGGGCGACCTAGCGTCGGGACGGGCCTTTGACAATGGATGCCGGTGCGGGGAACAATGTTCGTGCGGAGCACCCAGACTAGCGCCACAAATACAGGTAATTTTTTTCATCTATTTTTTCGTGGCCCCCATGTAACTGATCTATGACTTATCACTTAATACTTATCATAAACCTGTTCGCTACTTATACAGATGTAGAGGATGTGCAACATATCATGTGTTATCTATAATATGCGATAACATAAACGTTAGACATTGCATTATTTTGATTATTAAAGTATAAATAACTAAATACGACATTTCGAGTGAACCATTCAAATGAAATTTTTATTTTATGATCGCACTATTCTAATCATGACTCTTACCTAACAGAATATACCATGCATTTATTTATTCATGTACCAACTAATTATTTCTAGCCGTAAATAAGTGGAACGCTGATTATTGAATCTACGCGAGTAAATAGAGCGAGCGATTAACTCTCGAGCGGTTAGCTTCATGTGATTTAAGTGTTCGTATGTTCAGCAGTGCATATCAACTCTTCCCTTTTACACGCCCTCGGGTTTGTAAATAAAAACAATGCTGGATGAGATGTAGGCTATGTTTACATGAGCGCGGCGCCATGAAATGGAGACGTCAATGCGGTCAGCGCCGCGGGGAATGCGAAAATAATAATAGTTTAGACATTTCACTCAATTTGTTGTCGAATTCACAAAATAAAAACGTTTTACAAAAAAAAAATCCCACCCACTCGACTAAACGAATAAACGTACTCACACAATAAATGTAGAAATTCTTTTGTTTTAAAATATTTCGTAAGACAACTTTGTAAAATAATATGTGTCGAATGGACGAATAATATGTACTCGAATTTATTCATTTTAATACACCTTTGGGATATAGACGATTAGATCATCAAACGTAATGTGCAAACAGTAAACAAGTTTTATTGCAAGAGTTTAGGTAATGCTAAAAATCGATCCTAGTTTATACATATGGGCAAATTATCTCATATCTCAAATGTTGATGATGGCGGTGATGCCGACACCGTTTGATTGGTTAGCATAAAACTTGATATTTCCGAATGTTTTCTAATTGGAATGTTTTTATAATAGTAGCTTTCTTGTATCTCGTCAGTAGATGGCGCTGTACCACACAAAGCTCTTTGCAGTTCAACCGATCGTAACGCAAATTCGCATCTCATATTTATGTATGATAGGTGTGTGAGTGTTGGGGAACGTTTTCGATTGTCAGTCAGTCATTGATAACTTAACATAATAATTGAATCATAGATTATTTAATAGCTTGGTCCTTGAATTCGCGCAATTTTTATCTGATTGGGTTAATGTATAATCTTACATAATGTCGTTTGTATACGTTGACTCTGATTTAAATCCAAGGACATGATGTTCGGTGTTATATATTGTACTGTTCTATAAATTAGTCCCGAGTGTCATTACTGAAACAATAACAATATCAATAATTATATTTCTTTGTAATAACATTTTGCCAGTTTATTCTTAATACATCTTAATATGTTCAATGCGTCTTTATTGAACGGATCGATATGCTTAGGTGTTGTGTTATGTTGTCTTTGTAAATACCGGTTTTTACATAAGCAAAGCTGGTGTCCTGTAGAGATCTATTCAAAAACCCCAAAGATTCGATATTTACTTTTTTATTTATTATTATATTTTTTATTTATTTATGAAGCTGGATGCGGCAAGCCGAGCACAGCGTGCGATGGCGTTCATTGGGGGAGGCCTATGTAAGAGCAGTGGACTGAGATAGGCTGATGATGATGATGATGATGATGATGATGATGATTTTATAAATCTACAATTAACCTTATAATATTATAAGGAGCGGCGAGTAAGCTTTCTTTTGTCTCGTCCACTCTACACCTTTTGGGTTGTATAAAATCGATAAAACCAATTATTTTGATGTTCGTCGTGTGTTTTTACGTGCACTTTGAAACAAGAAATTGGAATAAGTTACAATAAAGTAGTAGATTTTAATTTAAATGTGACTTTCTGTTATATGTGCATGGTATATTTCAGCGACCATCCATTCTTACAGTTGGGAGTACCATAGGTTTTTTTTATATAAACAAAAATAATGTAACTAGTTACGAGGCATTGGGTCGTACGTAATTGAAAGCGGTATAACATGTGTTGTAATTAATAATTCATTGTATATGAATGGCTTAAAAAACTACATTATAATAAATATATATTTCGAACGTTCCAGTTACGAAACTAGCGTAAAAAGAAAACGACTTATTCTCTCGCTTGTCACTATCAGCGATGGGAAAGGTTTTGCGTAATATCCGTTTCATATTCATTTTCATGTCGAGTCGACCGCTTATCGAAAGTGATTTATAAAATAGAATAATGTCACTATTACGTTTTCGCAATTCGATGTAATTATAGCTTTATATACAATCGCTTTGGCGTCATAAATTAATCATCAGTATTAAAGTTCATTTGCTTCGTTATATTAATAATTAATTGTCAGCGTTCAAGTCAATTTATTCCATTCATTTTTTAATAATTCATTTTTTCTATTTCTTTTACACTCCATTGGTTTAGATAATAGGTGGATTTAATTCATCTTGGCGTTCTCTTTCAGTCTGTCTTTTGGTCAGTTAACCTTGGCAACTATCGTTCTACTGAAGGAGCTTGAAAATACTATTCGATTAGATTTATTAGATTAGTATTACATTTATTTGACATTTTCCATTATAATGTATGTACCTAGAGCTAGCTGGAAGGAATAAAAAGACGTGTAAAATTTCAGAAGCGTGTTTTGAATATTTTGTTCCAGCCTAGCATAACGAGATATACTAGTGTTGTGTTTGCAATATTTCAATATGTAGAAAATATTTGCTGATAAAAAATTAAACAGCATTATACGGCTTTAATTTTAGGACTTGTCAACAATTTACTACCGATATAGTTAATTTATATTTACACCTTAAGTAGCTTATTGTCGGCATTTTATTAATTAGATAATAAAATATATTAGTATTTCATCGATATGATAAAAATTATATGATCACGCCTGCAACCTTTCATTTTTACGTGTCATTACCGGGCATCGGTCACCCATCAAAACTACTGCAGGCCTGTAGCATCTTCCACGCTGTCCCAGGGTATGTTGTGGTTATAGATAGTATACGCATGTGGTTATAGATAGATATGGTGAATATAGCATTAAAGAAAGAATTCTACTAGTAAATTATTTCATTCGTCTACTAAGCACAGTTGACTTAGCTGAGAAATCAATATTGAACATAAGAAACGGCTACATGTGTAGCTGGTACTGTATACTGCTGAATTATTTAAGCGTCAGACGCCCATAGCTCATCGTCACTTGGAAAATTATATATCGACTTGAACTTAGATATTCAAGCATTTCGTGAGGTGATTGTTACTGTTGGTACTTTTGTATACGAAAGTGCGAGATAATCGAATACTAGACATGTGTTTGCATATAAATTACACACACACACACACATAATATATTATGTTAGAGTTTGGCTGCGATTCTGCCTGAGGGAGTTTATAAATACATATTTTTTGTAGCGGACTGCACTCCTACAATTCACCATTTAAATATTATGTTCTACATCCTACCATGGAATAAGGTATAAGCCTATTGCCATACACCGGACACAAATCTGGACTCCGAATTATTACGTGGAATTTCAATATAAAAAACTAATGGTAGGTACCTACCCGACCCGGGAATCGGATTCCGGAGTTCTTGTTCAGCATTCGCGCTTGCAACCGCTAGAGCAACGAGGCAGTCGAGGCTTCCATTGATAATTATACATAAAATCAGAGCAAATTTATTTCTATCATATAAATATTTGTCCTGGATGGGAATCGAACATTGCCTTGCCTTATCAATCAATAAATGTGGTCAAAACAAATGGCTATTAATAAATACTCGTAACAACTTACAGTATTTGCGACTGAAATGTTTGTTTACTTATGTATTCCCTGTTGTAAAACTCAGCAAAATATAATATGTGAGTTGACGCGATTTGAGTAATGCTCGCATCCGGTTCGAATGACGAATCGCAACGCCTTCAACGAATTGTTTTTATGTTCTGTTAGGTTATGTATACTTATATGTATATTTGTACTTATATGTATATAATGTAGACTGTATCGATTGTCGAGTGGTTGCAAACGAGACTACTGATCGAAAGGTCCTGGTTTCGATGCCCGGGTCATGTACTAATAAATTTTTCTAACTCAGATTTTCTAGTAGACATTTCTAGTATTTGTTCGGATTCTGGATTTGTGCACGGTGTATGACAATAGGCTTATCCTCTATTCCACAAAGAGATGGATGTAAACGTAACTAGTGAAACGTGGAATTGTACTACAACCATCTGCCTACTTCTTCGTTGATTGCGGGCGTGATGTTACGTTTTTGTTATATATTACTAATAAGTTCATTCGTTTGATGTTCATACGAGCAATTATAACCGTTACCTATACACGGTATGTGTTTTCACGTGGCAGGCGTCACGCGACTCCTGTGGGTGTTGTAGTTGTGTGGTACACCTAATTAATGTAAGCTAATGTACAAGGGATTTTTGTTGTGTTAATAATTTTTACCATCAACACAACTACCGTTTGTTTACAATTGTTAAATTAATTACCTAAGATGTATGTAAATATACTTACGCGTTCTCAGTATAGCCGTGAGATATAGCTATGTTTGCTAATACGTTACTTAAGAGTTTCTCTTTAAATCCGCTGTCGTCATATCTGTAAATAAAATACTCTCATAAAAGTACCTTTCAATGTAAATCTGTTAAATATCAAGAGCACAATTAAGTATTGAATCACTTATTATAATAATAATTTTACGTACGTCAATAATAATGTTATGCGTGTAACTTTTGAACACAATCAAGTAATTTGAATGTTATAATGTTCTATATAAAATGACATCAGATAAATTATTACGCTAATTATTATAAAAAATATATAAACGATACATAGTCATCTATATTTATAATCTATCAGAATATTTTATAATCTTTATAAACGGCAGCAGTGCGCCAATTACAACACTTATTAAATGTATCGTGATGGGTAGTTTTAAATAATTGCAGGAAATAAATACTAGTACTGCGAATGCGATCTAAGATTCTTACGTCTCAGTAGGTTTTTCTGTTATAAAACAATTATTATTCTCTATATTGAATATGCGATCACGTGGATTATGGTTTTTTCATTAAATTGAAAAACTAATGGATTTTATCTCGGCAAATACGAATCGTTGCAAACAAGTATTACGTCAGTTTCGTCGCAGTGGATTTCCCCAGTGTGTTACTTAATTTAAAGCTTTTAACTGT
>DVPD01000669.1:0-10699 GCA_018237605.1 Apyrrothrix (Melanopyge) sp. n. Burns01
TACTGTTTTGGGTATGTCAGTGATCGCACTGATTACTGTTTTGGATATGTCAGTGATTGCACTGATTACTGTTTTGGGTATGTCAGTGATCGCACTGATTACTGTTTTGGGTATGTCAGTGATCGCACTGACATACCCAAAACAGTAATCATTATTTTTTATCATAATGTTATTTGAAATATATTATAAGTAATGATTATTCTTTTATCATAATATTATTTGAAATATATTATAAGTAATGATTATTCTTTTTCATAATATTATTTGAAATATATTATAAGTAATCATTATTTTTTTGTCTTGTGTAAATGAACACAATCTATAGTTTTTTTTTATTGATGTAAAAATCCAAGCAATACATGTCATAAAATTAGTAAATACATATTCACAATGCGTTATTAATACAGCAGTCAATGACATCCGGGATTTTGTAATATAGTATCACATATAAATTGTTCATTATAGAAGATTCAATCATTCAAGACTGTTCTAAACACGGCAAATGCACGCAATCGGTTCTTGAATAATACGTTTTCAATGACTGCATAATTTCATTATTGTAACGATACTTTGCTCCGGAGTAAATGAGCAGTTCGAATTGTACTGCGCATTTGTACTCTGGGACACATTTGTTATTTCAATGCTCATAAGATTCGCATATAACTAAAAATATGGCAGTTATAGTTTTGTTACATCTATGTTGCTGGTTAAAGCTGAAATCGTATTAGGTTCGCGGGTAAATTTTGGCCCCATTAGACTCTTGTTGCGTAATCAGTAGTTATATATCACTCCTATCAATATTGTCGTTAGGCTCCAAACGTGTCATTAATTCGAAGGTGCGAGACAGTCGTGTGTGTGCCATATAGACATAGAAAATGCGAAGTCAATACTTCTTGAATTGTTTTGAATAATTCGATCTTTAAAAATAAAGAATTTATATGTGATACTTTATTACAAAACCCCGGGTGTCATTCACTGCTGTATTAATAATGCACCGTGAATATGTGATTACTAATTTTTTGACATGTATTGCTTGGATTTTCATATTTTTTACATTGTTTTTTTTTAACATATTAATCAGTATAAGTTATTTATGTAAACTTACTAACTAACATTGAAATAGTATAATATAAAATTATCTTAGATGTAAGGACAAATCGAGAACATTATATACGTTACGCAATACTGTGTATAGCCGTGAATGACCGAATGGCAATTGGCAAATTTTCAAAAGTGTTTTCGAAGGTCTAACGTTTAATCAAAGTTCTAGTCAGATCCTTCTGATCGAGGTAAGCTGTATTTAGTGATAAATTCTATGTTTCCTTGGAAGCATGTACATTTTTATAAAATCCTCAAGAAAAATCGCTCCGACACCATGAAAGAGAAGTAGAATTGCTTATGAAAATGCTCCTGGAATCTTTTAAAAAAAGGAAAATTGTTCAGGGAACCAATTATTTTTTGCGTAATCTGTACACAAGGTTTTCTGATGTTATCGAAATATTTGGTTTACTTTTAAGGGTCGATTTCCGTTTAGAAAAAGGTGGTTCGCCCTATTAATATTTTTTGTGAAGAATACAATAAACAACGAAATTAATTAAAAAAAATACATTTACATTTCAAATGTTATAGCTAAGTCGTTAAACGGCTCTTGTAACTTGTTAAACGGATATATTTATTTATTTGTAATATATTTATTATATTTATTTGTAAGAATGGGTCAATTAGACATGAATATGATAATAGTATTTAACATTTTGCAATAATTTGATTTGTTGTTGTAGAATATCGTACTTGTTTATAAATTGATATACAGCTCAAAACAACAAATATGAACCTTAAATCTCAAATTCTAAGAAGCTCTAATATCATTATCAAGCTTTATAATCGTTTCAATGCTGGGAATTTCATGATGTTTCTCTTATGATGTCGAAGCGCGGGTTGGCAGACTTCCCTTTTTTTACATTTGAACCTGGCAGACAGGCGGACTGGCCACTTGATGTTGAGTTGTCACTGTCGCTGTGGACATATGCAACACCAGTGGAGTTGACAATGCTTTGCCGGGTTGGAAGAAGAGCTTATTTCGTCTTTATTGGATAACTTTAAATAATTCACTATGATAACCCTGCAAAAAGCTCCAAGCCATGCGGATGTCCTCGCAATATTTTGCTTATTTGCTTGCTTGCTATTATAACGAGTGACATGTAGTCTTAATGCAAGTCACGCCACGCCTGTAATCCACGAGGAGGTAGGCATAAAAGTGTAGTGGGAGTAGTGGGAGTGGCCCACGGTTCACCAGTTACGTTTACAGCCCTCATGGAATAGATGGTGAACTTGTTGCCATACAGTGGGCACGAACCCAGACTCCGAGCCACTACTAGGAAAATAAACTAGAAATTATAATTACAAATATCGAACACTACCAAATCCGGGATATAACCAATGAACAGGACCGTTCGCCCTTCTTTACTATTTTTTACCATCTGGGCTAATTAAGACTAACGATCCTATACCGGTAATCTTTTTACCAATTAATAATATGTAGTAGACAGTCTTATCGACAGCCAATTACTGAAAATCAGCCCTGCGATTCCCTGATCTGGTTATTCTGAGCGAGGTTCCCCTTCGCATCATACTGCAGCACAGTTCTACACACGATCACTGTTATGGCACGATCACTGTTGTGGCAATATGTTATTTGCCAATTATTTATGCTAATATATCTAAGTGCTGGTTTATTATGCTAATAAAGTTATTTTCTTTGTTCAATACAAACAGGACTGGTGCAAATAGTCTTGTTTCTATAGTCCTAGCGCCCCATGTGTGACTTGCCTGCTGGTTTGTTCTTTCAACAGATAAAAAAACGCTAAATCCAAATATACTTTTACAAAAAAAAATACGATTCCAAATATTTTTGTCTGCGTTCAAACGCCATTCAATCCTTCCATTCATTATTTAATTGGTTGAATATCAACAGCGCAATCGTTTATTTTACGTGTTAAAAAGCTATCGGTATACACAACCGAAACGAAAATATACTTGTAATAATACCATACGTCCAATTAATATTTTATGTAAACGTTGTCTCTGAATGATTCACAGCGAATTGAAACAGTTTTAATGGCTTAATGTCCGTACATAAACGTACATATGTCCGTGTCGAATGCGATTAAATGATGAGAGCGAATCAAATGGTCATTAAATTACTTAGTTCACATTTCATAGATGGCTTTGGAACCGCACGCACCGACCGCTATTAATTTTAATCGCTCGTTTTATTTGATGTTCAATATGCTACATAAAATTGTACTGTGAATTCAATGTCAATGTTTTGCCGTGGCTTATCAATTATTGTAGTGCTCATACCACACTGCATAAAGGCTTAACTCGCGCGATCCTGGCCTACATAATGTACACATGATTTTTTGTATACGTTCTGCTTGTTTTGTTTTATGTACATACATATATCATATTAAGCTTTCACAAAGCTTTAAATATTTTATGACAGTCTACGGGATTATTAACATTTTATATAACTAAAGGTTTTATAGTGGGTATAATTGTATTGTGCCTGGTGTATGGCAATAATACCTATTACATGATGGAACGTAGAACATACCTGGTGAACGGTATTAGTGTACTACACTACTCTGGCTATCCCTTCGGGGAAATACAGGAGTGATGTTATAATTCAAAAAGATGAACGAATAGTTTTCTGTTGATCAGGCCGAATACGGTCTCGCATATGCGGAACCCAAACAGCTTAACGGCTATTTACACTACGTGCTACTAGAAGCGACAGCACAAAAAGTTAATTTGGTAAGTCCATCGAACACCTAGCGACATATTTGTTTGACAATAAAAGTACTTAATATCACGTAACATCACGCCTGTAATTCTCGAAGAGGTAGGCAGAGGAGTGTAGTACACTCCGACGTTTCACCAGTTACATTTACGTCCCATTACGGACTTGGTGCTGAGTCTATTGCCATACGCTGGGCACAACTCCAGACTCCGAGTCACTACTAGAAATTCTAATTTATAGAAAAATCCAATAGTACCCGTCCCGTAATTTGAACTCAGGACCTCTCGATCGACAGTCGCGTTTGCAATCAACACGACCAGCGAGGCAGTCGAGTACAGTAAAAGTACGCTGTTTGAGGTGTTGCCTTGACATACATATGACTGTACCTCAATGCGATATGTATTATATAAACATAGACGGGAACACATGTCCAGATAGTGTGTTTGATCGTCAATTTGGGCCGTTAGTCGATGTCGATGTGCCAGCTCTTACACTTAATCGATTTAATCAATTAATCTAATGACAGAGAGATACAAGCTCTGCTAGCTGGACTGAATGTAATGCACTAATAAATTTAGTATATACGCCCATTTGTGAATGTCATTCTATTATGTAACCGATTTTACATGTTAATTATTTCGAAAAAGGCCTTTGACAGTATTATTAAAGAAATGACGCAGTAGAATATCTTGTGTTGTAAAATACACATGTATTTTTTTGCTTAGCAACCAGACATGGGTTTGGGATTCGGGTAAGAACAATTTAAAATCTAAGATTTAAATATTACATTATGTATGTACTACACGAAACGGTGAATACAATTTAAAGTATGTTATGAATTATTAAATTTAACAAGGCTGCCTTGTTGGTCGTGTGGTTGCGAGCGCGACTGCTGATCAAGAGTTCCTGGGTTCAATTGTCGGGTCGGGTACGATTCGATTATTTCAACGAGAATTTCTAATTAAAATTTGTAGTAGTGGCTCGGAATCTGGCTTTGTGCCCGATGTGTGGCTATAGGCTCGCCCCTATTACATTGGGAGACGTAAACGTAATTGGTGAAACGTGGGAATGTATTAAACTCCCCTGCTTACCTCTTTACGTTAAGTTAAATAGACATGACGTCACTTGTAAATTTGAACGTTTTCCAAGGTATTATAAAAATATATACAGTACACAATATTGAATGACCGCCGATAGGTATAAATTATCTAGTTCTATGCGGCAGTAATACCTGGTGGCGTTTGACTGAAATGGTGACGTACATCTGTATCAGTAAGTGTATCCTCTGGTTATCTACAAATGCAAAGCTGGTCTTCACTGGTAAATAATTTATTACCTTAAGGCTTAACGTCGTGGAGGAAAAGGGAGCTTGACGATTGCTATTCTACCCTTTTAATCTGTAAGGGGATAGGGTATTATTATTATAAACGCCCGTCGAGAAAATTGAAAATTAAATGTTTAAAACGTAAACGTGTGGATTAAATACAATAATTTCGTACAAAGTTGTTGTACTGAACATACCTTGGCATATACATAATTAATACTACTTAAATCTTATTTATATTATGGTGGTACTTATAGTGTGTCTATTTTCAAAGCTTACATTACAATTCAAGTAATTTTTATTAACACGCGATTATTAGTTTTAGTTGTAACTATGTAAGGGAATCTTATAACTTAAATTTAACCCATTTCCTGCAGTCCGAATTGCCTCAAAATTTGTATACGTGACCAGATCCGATGACAATACAAAATTATTATTGTATGAACCTGATGACCTAGTCGATAAGTACCACCAAAGCACTCGATATTGATGAACTAGTTTCTTAAGCGTGTTCTTTAGTTTTTTTAAACTATTAATGGTATTATTATAGCTTATTTTATAAAATATTAAAAAATGAAATATTTATCAAATCTTTGACATTAATAATACACATCGTAATTAATTACTCACTAAATTATTCTATAGATATTTGATATGCAGACAAAAAAGGACTAAAGTACAAGAATTTTATATACATATTACCGTATTTAATTACTCGCTTTTATAGAATTCCTTTCGTGACGGGAAGGGTTCATTGAGGCACTACGCTAAGGAATCTATCGACGTAAAGATGGTTGAAAATTTTGGTGCGTACGCCCGAGGAGTACTATATTATATAACGTTTTGAGTATATAAGAGTTTTCATATCAACTCTTACCTACCTTTCGAATGGTTTAATACATTTTTTATTCAGCAATTTTCACCAGTGTTTTAATTCTGAATGTACTTACCGAAAAATCGAAGCGGTAGTTATAATTCAGAGTATTAATTATTGTTCTAATAGCTTTTATAAGGATCAAGAAATAGAGGTGAAAGTGTAAAGCGACTAAAATACAAGACTTAAAACTGTGATCTATTCCTAGAATCGGGCTAAAACCTCTAAATGACATCTGATAAACCTTTTCCCCCAAATCAGTTAACTCTGAATCACTCAAAAAATTGTAACAATTGTTTCCACATACATATGTGCCTGAGTGTCACGATTCAGAGAAAAGTGGTTCGGAACGAGAAGAAATAAATTTTAAATAAATAAATGGGATAGAAAATAATTTGCTGTCCATAAACAAACTTGTTTGCCGTTTATTTTAAACACTGTTATCACTTTATTTTCTTAGCTGATTTTAATATATGGATATCTACTTTTTTCTTTATGAATAAATAAACACCAGGTGTCCGACCAGTCAGAAAAGTTGTTAGTTTACTAAGTTCGGGACATTTTAAACGGATATGTGAATATTAACAATAGCCCACACAAGTATCCAAATGATACCAAATTCTATCAATTATCTATATAATGTATTTAATAAACTCCGTAACAAAAAAAACATAGTTACATTTTGGTTTGTGCTCATAATATTCTGAATAAAGAGTTGCGAAAGCAAACCCCCACAACCAATCGAACAATAAAATAATCGGAAATCGATGTAGGTAAACTCATTCGTTCTCACAATTTAACCAACCTTTGTATGTACATATACGCACCGAACGAAACAAAATAACGAAAACGTGGAAATCGGAAGTCGCATAAATACAACATTGCTTTATTTTTGTAGGGGAACACGACAAATGAACGCGTCCTTACTAAAATGTCTTTGGGGCGACATCTACTTTCCTTATTATGAATATACACATCAATGCGTAGTATAAATTTTTTTGTAGCTTCTTGGTACCGGTTTGAAAAAAGATCTGCTATGTCATGCTACGATGTTTGAATGCTAACTGCTCAAGACTGTAATAATATACAGTATATATGTATAGTAGGCATAGGTATAGGTAGGTAGAGCTTTATTTTCACTTGCACTCTAGTAACACGTACTTATATCCTAACAGTTACCATATTTTGCGCACATTAATGATAAAATATCCATATTACTACGAGAAAAAAGAAATAATCGAGCAGCGAGCCACAGTAGCCCGCTCGTGAATATTCCAGAATGTTCTTGAATAATGGATGGGCAGCGAAGCCGATATCTCATTTTTAATAGGATTTTTATGACGTTGTTGTCAAGTTCTCGCTCCTAGCAATTTGATATCAGGAAACTGGTTAACCGTATCCATTACAATGATGTTAGTTCATAGTTCTTAGAATACAGAGAGAAAATCCTTCGACCTTATTACTGCAACGCAATAACGATTTACGCATAACATGAATAATCTGACGAGTCTTCATTGTTATAGGTCACAAATTCGATGCGAATATCATCGCTATATATGTGTTATTGATGTTCAGTAGCAAAACTTGAAATTATTATTCTGATGGCTTTCTGTCTACCACACAAATTAGGTTGTATAATTCTCGTTACCCTCTTCTGCGGTGTAAACAAACTAAAAAAAGTGAAATAAAATTTTTCAGATCAAAATATTTTGCCTTCAGAAACAGATACTTTGATCGTACATAAATCTATAAACATATTTCGGTAGGAGATACTTATAAGTTCTATGCTCCTTACAAAAAAATTGGGCTCTTTCCAAGAAAATGTTTCAAATTCCACATTACAATCGTCTGTATAATTCTACGAAATTTGCTAGCAGCCTTTTTATATAACAAACTAATTTTCTCTGATTAAGTTGTTTTACATAAATATATTATGTGAGGACTGTGAGATGAATAAAAAAATAATTGTAGAACTTTATTTTAACAGCGTACAAATTAAAGAGCTCCCGCATTTGCAAGGTATTATGCAAACCGTTTTATAAATTTTCAAAAATTCCAAGTTTCCTCGTAACATATAGAAACAGTAATGATGGAATTTATAGAAATATTTCTTCGAACTATTTTACCGCCTTGACAGTTTATTTCTCAAACGGAAATTAAATAACGGGCTCTAGAGTCCAATGTGTCAAGACTGTCCTTCAGGAGTCAAAATTAATGATTCTACTGTTCCTAGTCACATGTATCTCAAGGTTGGGCACACGTATCACTACATTTCATAATCACCAATGCCAAGGCTGCTTATATGAGATTTATATGAAGATTTTATTATGTGTTCCTTTTATTCCGATGCTTCGTAGTGTTCTACCTAGTGAGGAATATCGAATTGTATATGTAACAAAACCGTGATTTGAGATGGATTGACCATTTGATGAAAAATTTATAAAAAAATGAAGAATTGCTATCCAGATCTAAGTGCAAAGGTTAAATAGAACACATTAAATAAAATGTGAATAATTTCAAATATTCAGAATGGGCAGTTATCTATGAGTGACTGTCCATTCTTTGATCAATCAGACCTTCGCGCCTCGAACACGTAACGGCCGACTTGCGTACGTGATTTCACCCCGACGCTCCACGAGCGAGACATTCTAGGCTTTTCGGAATAGATATTTCAGGAATATTGATATTTTGGGAATACCTGAATTTCCGTGTTTTGGTGTCAAAAGAAGTTATATCAGTTTCTCGACAAAATTGCTTTTAGCGTCTTGCTGTAACGGCGAAGGAAAGTATTATGGCTTCAACCCTTCTCATTCTGAAAAAAACCTGTTACTGTTGACAGTGCAATGACACATAGGTTCAGGATGATGATGATGTAACTTGAAACCCAAGGTTCTTGGAGCCTTAAGGGTTGTGTAGTATTTTGTTGTGTATATATGTTGTGTAGATAATATTCTGTTGTGTATGTATATGCACATCGATCATTCTAATGAAAGTCCATTCCTTGGTCAATCGGAATTCGTCCCTCCAACACGTACCGGCCTTCCGTACGTGATTGTACCAACGTTACAGGATCAACTCTATTCAAAAATAGGTCAGTCAGGTAGTTAGCATTGATGTTTGTCATTGTACTTTCTGTAAGCATGTTTATTTATGTTGATTATTTCTGGGCCCTTTACAATGGGACAGTTTTTAAACAAATAATATGTTATATGAAGACTCATAAATTATAACAACCGATAGGGGCATACATTTTCTATGAAACGTTTCATGTTAGGGAAAACCTGGCTCCGCATTAGAACAATTTCCCTTGCAACTAACCCCGTTTCTTGAAATAATTAGGTAAGGATAAACCTATTTAATATATTCTGCAAACCGTGTCCTTAATATAAACTTACCGTATTCCCTCACATTCATTAAGTCGTTTCTCGTCGCACCTGCAATTCTCTCCCAACCTCGTTTAAGGGGTCTCGGAAAATGAGTAAATTACGAATATTACACATGGAAACATCTGTACGTACGAGCTTATCTAGACCGACGAGCGTACTTGGAGAGCGATCAAAGGTTCCCATCTAAAACGGTCACGTGGACGTTCATAACCTTTGCCTTTTACAAGTCCTACAAGTCCTTGTATTGCTTGCAATATGTGATTTAACGATCAAATGGACTTCACGCTCAATGTATGCGTTAAAACTTCTGTACGTTTATTATACGATTAACGAATTCACAATTTCACTGATTGCACTATTTTGTTATCTGGTTGAGGTCCAGGTAGGTGACAATGCGTTATTGAACGGGTACCATTGTATTGGAAATAAGTGTCAATAAACGATTTAAAATAAGTCGGGGTCAGTAATTTATTGTTAAATATTTGACGCATTTATTTTAGTATTACGTCAGGCTACAATTCAATGGCCAATAATGGATTTGGTATTCTGGTGGCCGTGTTTATATTATAAAATCTGCAGTTTTAAAAAGTAAATTTCACTTGCAGAATTTTTATGAATAAAGGAAAGTCTTTCAATAAAATACCCAGAATAATGTTCTAGTCACAATGGGGTTAAAGTTTATGAAATTGGTACTCGGTAAGTTAAGTGTATTGGCACCAAGAAATACTGATATCTCCGTTGCATTCAATATCTCACCGGCTGTAAAGTCTGCGAAAATCCTCCTCTAACGTCTTTTGTTCTCGTTCCATCACAACATCGGGAATCTTTCTTTATGTTTCTTATTTTAAAACTATCATACACTTTTCTCATCAAATTTAAACAGATTGAGCTAGTCATTTCCTGTTATATATTTGAAATATAAATTATAATTTATTGCTAAGCTGTTCACGTATTATTCTTCTAAAATGAAGGAACAAATTCATAATTTGCAATTATATTGATAACTTCAAATTATTAATTTGTTCCTTCAAATAAGTTGCAATTATATTGATAATTTCAAATTATTAATTTGTTTCTTCAAATAATTTGATATTTTATAGATAATTTCGAATTATTAATTTGTTTCTTCCTTTTGTGTCAAACGATCCGATGTTAAATGATGCCTTTGTCCTAAAACGCATATAATTTTCCTGCCCAACAGATACGAGTTTCTAGTGACTAAACTTGAATTTACTCACATATACGAAATAAAAACAAGATAGGGGAGAGTCTGGTATTTTGTACTGCCAGATAAATTGTACCACCTCAAAATT